>ML266714.1:0-26193 GCA_005239495.1 Nicotiana undulata
TCACTTTAATTGGAAAAACTCCCATATCCCCCTCCTTGGCGGGAAAAAGGAGGTGTGACAGTACCGTGCAGCTTTTCGGCGAAGAGCATGAGCTACTTTTTTATCTTCAGGTACAGTACCATTCTGCAAAAAATTTAAAATTTCGTTTCTCCAATCCCAGGTTAAATTGTTAAATGTTACTTTAGTTTTGTCCTGGTCAATTTCTGAATGAAACAAGTGAACAACAATTGCATTGTCTTTATTTGTCACTTCTGTTACTGCCGTGAGGTTAGCTAATGCATCCGCTTCTGCATTTTCCTCCCTAGGTATTTGCATAACCTTCCATGATTTGAATTGCCTTGTGAGATCTCGTGCCTTTTCCACGTATTGTTGCATCCGAGTCTCCCTAGCAATATAAGTCCCCTGCATCTGGTTCCCTACCAGTTGAGAGTCGCTTTTGATCACGATCTTCTCGATTGAGAGTTCTCGTGCCAGTTCAAGTCCTGCAATGACAGCTTCATACTCCGCTTCATTGTTAGTTATAGGATAACATTTAATAGCTTGTTGTGTCTTTTCACCCGCAGGTGATATTAAGACTATGCCTAAGCCGACTCCTTTTGTCACGACCCGAAATCCCACCTTAGGGCCATGACTGCGTCTAACGTTGAACCCGCTAGACAAGCCAATGTTTGAACTGAATAAAACTCATTAACAACAAATACGAACAAGATAACTAAGGCTTCGATGGCCCACCACATGAAATTTAACAAAATAACCAAAATACAACATAGCAGTTTCGAAATAAAACCCATAAACAAATCCCGATCTGGCCGAGATATGAATTCGAGGTCGAACCTTGGTGACAGTAGTGAATGACCGATGAAGGTCTAACAGTGTTACGGGCCTCGAAGGCGGATATTTATGATCAATGATGAGTAATAAATAAAGAACAATAAAGGAAACACAATAAATGTAAGCAATAAATCAAAGGAATCAACAGTGGAGAATGTTTAAGTTAGAGATCAGAGAATGTTCTTGTATTGAATATTGTATCCTGTGTGCAAGAAATGATAAAGGTCCCATTTATATAGGAGGGGGGATCCAAACATAGTACATAAGCACTTATTACAAAGATATGCAGTCGGTACAACTATTTAATGTCACGGTACGAACTTGTACTATTCGTTCATATCTGGTCAATTGTAATCACGTGCCTCTTGGGGGTTTCCAGCTTCTATGATAGCCACGGATTTTCAATGCTCCGAGGTCGGTTATGGGAAACCTTCGGGGTCGATCCTCGAAATGTATCTCCAGCCTTCCAAAGATGGTCAGTGAAAAGACATAATAACCATAAAATTGGTCCCTTCGATTTTAACCGTATATAATAGACTCGTGGGGTTATGGTAGTCAATACCTACCCTTGGACCCGGGTTTTGACCGGACGACCCGTAGTTGACTTTTTGGAAATTGTATAAAGATCATAGATTAACTTATTGGGATCTGTTTCTCTTGCATGATTTGAAATTATCAAGTCGATTTTGGTTAGATTTGAGTCGAACGAAGGTGAATTGTAAAGGAAAAACTATTTTTGAGTGTTGATTTAGCATAGTTGAGGTAAGTATCTTACCAAACATTGTGTGGGGGAACTACCTCGTAGAGATTGGTTTGATTGAACTATTTGAATTACGTGAAAGACGGTACACGAGGTGATGAGTACGTACTTGGCCTTATATGTGGAAATTGGACCGGTTTAGACTCTTAGGCTTCTTTCATGCATCAAATTGAAGTTGCTCTATCCTGTTATATCCTTCATTGTTAGATTTACTTTTACATGCTTTACTTGAAGTTGTTAGTATATGTTCTATCTTTCATTGTCAAATATACTATTATATGCATTAATTGAAGTTGTTGCCTCTTTTATTGACATGCTATCTCTTCCATTGTTTTTTATTCTTATTTGAAGTCGATGTTACATGTTATCTCTCCCAATGTTGAGTTATTCTTATCTGAAGTCATTATTGCTTGTTATGTCTTTAGTTATAGCTTATTCCTCTAGTTTATTGTGTTGTTGTAATTCTTGTGTCGATTTACTTGTCGTACTCTCGTGTTATTAATGTTGTTGTTGTTGTTTTATTTGGTGTTGTTGAGTTGTGGGTTACATGTACTTGTGATATTGGAATTATTGTTATGGAAATTTTGTGGCATATGGGCACGTGTGGTGCGAGTTGTTATATTGTGTTGTTATATTATTGGAACATGTTGGATTGATGAAAGGATTGTGATGGCGTCCAAATCCACTACTAACAAGTAAATGGGCATTGTAGCATGCAATATAAATTACCCAACTACGAGTCGAGGTCGAATCCCACAGAGAACAATATGTAGGCGATTAGGAATGTAAGAGAATTATCACTTATTGCGTAATGTCAAACACTTGGAATTTGACTGTGAAGATGTTTATACCTAAATGCGAAAATGTAAACTAACCTAGAAATCAAGTAAAATGATCAATGGCTACAAGTATGGATGCATCAGGAATTACACTCAAGTAACGATCCAATGTATTTCACGATTTTACAAATATGAGCGAGTTTATGTTAATTAGCCACGGATAACAATTCTCAATTAGCTTCTTCCGAAGACTAACAAGACTTCCTAATTAAATTATCCCTAACACAATTAAGAAATTAAGCACACACATATATGGCTACAAGTTGTTCAATTCCTATTCCTAGGTAGGATCTATAAAATGAGGGTTAAAGCCTCAAGTTCTTGTTAATTAATCCTTCCCAACCCCAAATTATCTTTCCAAAAATTAATTCGAAGTAAATGAGAGAGTCCTAGGGTTAGCTAATCCCTTTGGAAACATTAAAGAACAAGAATAATTAAAGAAACAAGAACTCACTTCATAAATAAATAAAAATCATACAATACATAAGCACAACAAGGTATTTAATCCACACTTTAAATATGAATATTTCCATAAACAAGATTCAAGTTTTGTAAATAAATACTACACACTTAGATATACAATACAAGCAAGGAAATGAATAAATGAACATAAATGAGTAAGAAATTCTCAACCACAAGCTTCAAATCTTCAAGACCCAAGTGTGTGTGCAAACCCTAGCTTCCAAAACTTGTTCTTCTCTGGTAGTGAGGACTGAAAATAAGCCAAAGATCTGTTCTAAGATGTAAAAGTTATCAAAAATATCTGCCAGGTCTAGTATTTGTGGGTTTGGAAGTGAGAAAATGTGAAATATCTTTACTGCCCAGGTCTGATGCCCGTTGACCGCACCTGCAGAAAGATCCTCACAGGTGCGGCTCCGTAGATGCGGATACCACGTCGCAAGTGTGCGCCTGTATTGACTTCCTCATCTCCGCAGATGCAGGCAAAATCACCGCACCCGCGATTCCGTAGGTGCGGATACAATGTCGCAGGTGCGGCCCCAGTGCATTTGAACTCCATGCACAGATGCGATCTTATACTTCGCAGATGTGAGGTTGCAAAAGCGACCAGTCTTCCGCAGGTGTGGATTCGCTGAAGGATGTTGCCAATTTTCCACACTTTTTTTTCTCAATTCCACTTCAATTGAATTCAAATTACTTCATGGCATCATTTTCCTAAAACTCTAACAATACACACCATAAACGACCTCATATTACCATTAAAGGACGCAAAATCTAAAGAAAAGAGATTAAAATGAGTGGTAAAATCACCACTCATCAACACCCCCAACTTAAAGCTTTTGTTTGTCCTCAAGCAAATCAAAACCAACAATTCAATGAGGTCTACTATTTAAAGCACAAGTAGTATTGCTATCATTTACAAATCACATTCTCCAATTTAGCACCATATTTATGGATTTGGTTGGTACTCATAATTAGTCTCAAGTATGTGCATCTTACCCAAATAACTCCCTCATTTAAAAACAACTTCAATAAATGCAAAGGAGTTTCAAAATAATCAAGTGACAAGAATAAGCCTCAAGAAGTGACTCAAAGGCACTAATCTACTACATATGCTCAATTTACTAATTTTCGGATATATCAATGTTCTCAATCCATCCTAATTCATGTGCCCTCACAAGAAAGAGAGTCCCAAAATCACCATATTTACAAAAATAACACAAGGGACAAATTCACAAAGACACTCACTCTCACAAAGAATTTCAAATGTTACAACATATCGTGCCATAAGCTTGCCCTTATTTTAATTCGCCGCCTATTCAAAAGCCATTCGGTTGGAGATCTCATAAGGACTTTTTAAGCTTGTAATGTAGGTGTAGGGAAGGGTTGGATAAGCATTTGGGATACAAGTGACTACACCCTACTTGAACACTACTCACATTTGTCTTTCTTTTTGCACTTTGTTCCTTTTCAAACCACATCGCCTTCATTGGCATCTAGTTACCAACATAGAACCACCTTGAATACCTCTCTAATTTTCTTCGAGGCTCCATATTTATATACATACGTACATATATCTCTTTATTTTATATTTTCTTTTGGAGCTTGAGTAATTTTACATGAACACTTTGAGGTATATGTCCGTACACTCAATGTACAACCTTACCAATTTCCAACTTGATTCCAACACCCCCAA
Organism: Nicotiana undulata; assembly: GCA_005239495.1. NCBI lineage: Eukaryota > Viridiplantae > Streptophyta > Magnoliopsida > Solanales > Solanaceae > Nicotiana > Nicotiana undulata. The sequence continues at coordinate 4,586 of ML266714.1, forward strand.
CTTAGGCTTTTAGCCTCATTTTCAATATTCAAGGAGGGACGAGTTCAAAAGAGGGAATTATTTCACAAAAAGGGTAAAGATTTGTAATGAGGTGGCCAAAGAAAAGGTTAAAGTCTCAAATAGGGTAAACTAGCTATAATATTTATGCAATGGTGAGCTTGAAAGGCTAAAAAGGGTTTTCAAATATCACAAAGAATGCCTAAGGTCATCCTTCCAACCAAACATAATTAACATTAGCATTGAAAGACGAACCGGGAAAGCTCTAGATGATAGACGTAAACACAAGAGTTATTTATACAATCACTAACATACATGGCACATGAACTAATCAAGACGGATAAATTTCACTTCTTAACAAGAGCATCTAGAGCAATAGCATGCCAACTAGTGGGCAAGGAGTCACCAAAAGAGCCAAAAAGTTATGACAAAAATTATTCTTCACCAAATCATATGAAATGTAACCGGTAATTGAAAGAAAGTAGATTAAAGTCACATGCAAATGAATTTAGGAAGAAAATATCTTGGAAAAAATCGCCTCTAGGGTGTATATGGATGAGAGTTTGAAAGAAATGAGCCAATACCCGTTTTTCCTCAACTTTTTTTCAGGTGCAGATGTCGCAATTGTGACTCGGGGTTCGCAATTTGAAATCTGCAAATGCGATATTTTCTTCGCAAATGCGAAGAATCTCACATCTCTGCTATCATCGCATTTGCGATGACTTGTTCGCAAATGTGAACTCTGGAATTTCGCAAATGCGACCCCTTGATCGCAATTGCGATCTTTGCTAACCCAGTCCCTCTTCGAAAATACGATGAAATTGTTCGCTAATGCAAACCTGGCAGAAAATTGAATGTTCCCAATGCGAACACTAACTATGCAATTGCAAGGTTAGAGACCTGCACCATAAATAACTTTCACTAGCTATTTTCCAAAGTCCAAAACCACTCTAAGGCCTATCTGAAACTCATCCGAGTCCTCGGGGCTCCAAACCAAACATGCACTCAAGTCCAACAAAATCATACAAACTCACTCGCAAGATCAAATACCAAAATAACACCTAAAACTACGAATCGGACACCAAAACAAATAAATTTTTATATGAAACTTAAGAACATGCAATCTCTCAACCGGACGTTCAAATAACGTCAAATCAACTCTGTTTTGCACCAAATTTTGCATACAAGTCATAAACATTGTAATGAACTTATATCAAGTTCTGGAATCAAAATCTGAACCCGGTAGTAACAAAGTCAAACTATGGTCAAACTTGGAATTTCTTTAAACCTTTAAACGTCTAGTTTCAAGAAATTACGATAATTCAAGCTAAGGACTTACGAATTTGATTCCGGACATACGCTCAAGTCCCAAATCACGATACACATCCACCAGAACCGTCAAAATACTGATCCGGGTCTGTTTGCTCAAAACGTTGACTGAAGTCAACTCAAATGAGTTTTAAAGCACGATTTCACATTTTTATTGATTTTCACATAAAACCTTCCGAAAAAAGACACGGACTACGCTCGCAAATCGAGAAAGGCTAAACGGATCTATTCGATATTTCTAAACATAGAGTTAAGGGTTAAAACTATAAATGACATATCGAGTCATCACACTCAGTGCCTTATTATTCTAATTGGTTATAGCACTTTCACTATAGTTGGGTTCTCAAATTATACTCATCACCCTATTAGGTGTTTACCTTACTTAAAATATTTATCATATTTTTTCTTGAAAAATTCTATATTTAATTCATTAATTTAACTTATGTTTTGCATTGTTTAAAAAATATACTTTTACTCAGTTTTATTGATTTCCAAACTAAACCCATCTTATATTCTATTTTGTACAAATTGTATATAATTTTGTCTAAATAAACTCATTATTTCATTTGACACCTTACCTTATTCAAGACTGTTATTATGTTTATGGTGTCTAAATATATCTTTCGCTCATCAAAAGTAATCACGATTTCAAAATACATGGTAGCAAGTGGGTTTTGTCATACAAAGGTAATTGTTATTGTGGGCATGAGGTGCCATATGTGTATGATTTGGAAATTGTGGTCCATGACTTATGGTTTATGAGGTGTGGTGCCTCTAGGTAATTCTTGGTGTAAGTCCATGTGTTGGGAGTAAGAGTGACAAGTAGGCCGGTTCGGTCCCTAAACGGGCCAAGTGGGCTGGTCCAAACGGTCACAGTCCTAGTCCCAAGCCAGTCCCAAAATAAACGGGCCAACGGTCCCAGGCAAAATAGTCTTTATGTAGGAACCGGCCTGGGCTCACGAACTCATGTTCCCGGGTTAAACGGGTCGGCACGTGGGCTAAGTGTGCCCAACGTCTAATTTTTTATTTTTTTTAATTTAAATAGAATTTAGATACAAAAAGATGTTAAAAAGATATTTAAGGCAATGCCTTGTAAATTTTATTATAGAATTGTGACCTAAATTTTTTAATTCAAAATTAAAGACAAAAATATTGTAAAGAGATATTCAAAGCAATGCCTTGTAACTTTATTATAGCATTAAAAAACATGACAATATATTTCTTAGTTTTCCTCGCACCTATGGAATGAGCACAACAAGGTGCTAATACCACCATTGAGAAGAAAAAAATACTAATCAAGATGTGCCAAAATACAAGTTACATAATACATACTAATATTTGTTCATACAAATTACATGGTATCTCTTAAAAACTTTATAAATCCTTCAAGGTTCAAAGGAATTGCCGTTAGTTGTGGCGTAAATGTAGCTTGGTCATCGCGACTTCCATTGTCGGGCGAAGCAGCATCCTCCGCAAGTTCAACTAGCATTTCTTCGTAAGCTTCGTCTTCCTCTGGTTATCAAAATTTCTTCTTTCCGAACATATCCAATCTTTGAAAAGTACTGATTTTTCTAAGTTCTCCCTCACAGACGCTCTATAATCACCGAATGTAACGACCCGGCCAGTCGTTTTGAGAGTTATAGCCTTGATCCCCTATTAACTGCTTCCCATGTATCTATTCCGCTATTGTGACTTGCCGGGAGGTTTCATTTTGTTTTTTGGAATGTTTTGGGACACTTAATCCGAGCTTAAGCCTTAGGATTTGGACCGCAGTCGGAACTATGTGATGACGAGTCCATAATGGAGTTTCGTCATTTCTGTTAGCTTTGTTAGGTGATTTTGGACTTAGGGGCGTGTTCGGATTGTGTTTTGGAGGTCTGTAGCTCATTTAGCCTTGAAATGGAGAAAGTTGAAGTTTTGTAGATCCTGACAGGTAGTGGAATTTTTTATATCAAGGTCATATTCCGATTCTTGAAGTTGGAATAGGTCCATAGGGTTTAATACAGCTTGTGTGCAAAATTTTGGGTCAATCGGACGAGGGTCTTGGGTGTGTTTCAGATGCTTAACGAAAGAAATATTGGACTTAGGAATTTTCTGAAGTTGCTCGTTTGTGGTGTTTCGCACCTGCGGTGAGGTACCATAGGTGTTGGATCGCACGTGCGATGCACAAAGTGCAGAAGCGGGAATTGGAGGTTTGGCCAGGGATCGCAGGTGCAAGGGAATTTCCGCAACTGCGATGCTCGCAGATGCGTTATAGTAACCACATAAGTGGTCAGCGCTTGCAAAAGCGGCATGTGCTCTGTAGGCGCGGACACGCAGGTGCGGCCCCCTTTCCCTAGATGCGGTCCCAGCCTCTTAAGTGATTTTTGCACCTGTGATGGTATTTTGGCAGGTGCGGTACCTCAGGTGTGGTTGAAGGCCCGCAGGAGCGGGTTTACTTGCAGAAAAAGGGCTAAGTGTGAGAGTTTGATTTCATTCTTCATTTTTGGACTTGAGAGCTCGGAATTAGGAGATTGTTCGAGGGATTTTCAGATGAAGCTTTGGGGTAATGATTCCTAACTCGGTTTTGGTTGTATTCCATTAATCTATAGTTGTTTTCTTCATTTAATTAAGGAAATTGGGTAAGAAATTTGGGGAAGAACAGTGGAAGTTCTTCAACTATGTTTTTGAGATTTGATTGGGATTTTGATATCAGATTTTGATAATTTTGGTACGAGTGAACTCGTGAGTGAATGGGTGTTCATATTTTGTGACTTTTACCCAGTTCAGATTCGTGGGCCCAAGATAAGCTTTTTAGGGCAATTTTTGAATTTCCTTCTTTAGCTTTGATTTCATTAGCTAGATTAGTTCCTTGTAGCTATATTTACGATATGTAATTGATTTTGGCTAGATTTGGGCCATTCAGAGTTTGATATTCGTGGAAAGAGTATTGTTATAGATTCATTGAGCTTGGTTCGAGGTAAGTGGCTTGCCCAACCTTGTGTGGGGGAAACTCCCCTTAGGATTTAGTACTGTTTTGATATGTGAGCGTCGTGTACGTGAGGTGACGAGTACGTATACATGCGAATTGTTGTAAAATCTCGATTTCTGCTAAGTAATAACCTGTTTTCCTTGTTATTTGAGTCATATCAGCATGTGTAGTATCCTGTTAGATTAGAATAACATGTATACTTGCCTTAATTGTTTATCTGAACTCTGTGCAACATCTTTAGTGAATTTACTGCTTTTCCTTTACTTGTACTTAGTCTAAATTGTAGGATTTCGTGTTATAGTTGTTGCATTATATTGTTTTGGCTGTGTATTTACTTTTGGAACTACGGACTGTATTCTGGAGGATCCCCATGCATATTTACTTTTGGGACTAAGGAACGGTATTCCGAGATATCCCCCTGCATATTTACTTTGGGACTATAGAACGGTATCCCAAGAGATCCCCCTGTCTTGCATATCTACTTTGGGACTACCAAACGGTATTCTGGGAGATCCCCCCTACACCCTTACGTTTGGGACTACGAGGCGGTATCTCGGGAGATCCCATGTTGTTATTTATGTGTACTGAGCTGTTACCTTCCTATGATTTCATACTTGTCAAAATTTCAGTCTTTACTAGTCATGGCCCTGCTAGTGCATATATATATATATATATACACACACACACACACTAGTAGGGCCCTGACATGACCTCGTCACTACTCGATCGAGGTTAGGCTCGGCACTTATTAGGTACCATTGTTGTGTACTCACACCCTTTCCTGCACATGTTTTTCGTGTGCAGATCCAGGTTCTTCCCACCAGCCGCATTATTAGTTGCAGTCGCTACTGTCCTGGAGACTTCAAGGTACTTCAGCCCATGCCAGCAGATCCTCGGAGTCCCCATCTATCCCTTTATGTTTATCTTTCTCTTATTTCTATAGACATTGATGTATAGAATAGTTAGACTTCGTAGAAGCTTGTGACTTACGGTGTTCTGGGTCTTGGGAGTGTTTTACATTTCGAGAGTCAATTATTGTATATGTCGAGCGGCATCTCAATTGCTTATTTAAATTATCTGTTACCATTAATTGTTAATTTCCATGTTTTTATTTCATTTACAGAAAGTGTTAGGCTTACCTAGTCATAGAGACTAGGTGCTGTCATGACAATTAATGGAGGGAGAATTTGGGTCGTGAAAAGTTGGTAACATAGTTCTATGTTCATAGGTGTCGTGGGTCACAAACTAGTTTATTAGAGTCTCACGGATCGGTACGGAGACATCTGTACTTTTCTTTAGGAGGCTATGGAATTGTTAGGAACAATCATACTTCTTTTGATTCCTTGTCATGCGAGTTATAGGCATCAAATTCTAAAAATTCTCTATTCTATTCTTTCTCACAGATGGTGAGGATCCATACCAGGAGATATGAAGACCAGGCACTCGTGCCCCCTGCTAGAGCCGCTAGAGTCTGGGCCAAGGTTGAGGACGAACACGCGGTGCAGCCAGACCACTCGCGCGAGTTGTGACAAAGGAGCCCCCAGCAGCTCTAGATGGAGGGCAGGCACCAGAGGTTCCTATTGCTGCACCATCCCTCCTGGAGACTGTAGCCCAATTCATGAGCATGTTCAGCACCTTCGCTCAGGATGGATTGATTCCACTAGCTCCCGTCACATCTCAGGCTGGGGGAGGGGAATAGACTCCCAGAGCCCATACTCCTAAGTAGGCGGTCCAGGTTGATCAGGCCCCATAGTTCATTCCTATGCAGCTGGTAGCTCCATTTCAACATGAGACCAGGACACCGCTTTTGAGGTAGAGCAACTCATACTCGAGAGGTATAAGAAGTACCACCCACCTACCTTCACAAGATTTTCTATAGATGATGCTCAGGGTTTTCTGAAGGAGTTTCATCGTATTCTCTGTACTATGGCTATAACGGAGACGAGTGGGGTTTCTTTTACCACTTTCGAGCTTAAAGGAGCAACCTATCAGTGGTGGCGTGCTTATGAGTTGAGTAGTTTGGACGAGGCAGCCTCACTCGCATGGACTCAGTTCTCGAACATGTTTGGGAGAGAGTATGTCCCTCAGAGCCTCATAGATGCATGGCGCGCGGAGTTTGAGCAGTTGCACTAGGGTGATATGACTGTGTCAGAGTATACAGTCCATTTCAGTTATTTGGCCCGACATGCACCGGCCTTGGTTGCTACAATTTGGGAGAGGGTTCATCGCTTTATTGAAGGACTCCACCCCACCATCAGGATCAGTATGGATAGAGAGTTTGAGATGGATATCTCTTATCAGCAGGTTTGAATTTCGCTAGGAGACCAGAGGGCATGCTTGCCGAGGACAGAGAGGAGAGAGAGGCCAACAGGTCTCGAGAGACTGGTTTTTATTTTGTAGCTTGTGCCAAGTTGCTCGTCATGGTATGGGTTACGTGAGTCACCCCGTTCATTCAGCTCTTCTAGCCGCCAGTGGTGTTTTAGCCCCTTCTAGTCACCGGAAGCCTTATTATGCATTGTCAGTATCTAGTGTGCCTCCTGCTCGGCGTGCTATTAGCGTCCAATCTAGAAGACCTAGCTCGAGTAATTCACAGCAGCCACGCCCTCTGAGAGGTTGTTTTGAGTATGGCGACACTCACCATATGGTGAGGGACTGCCCCAGACTTAGGACGGGTGAACCTCCATAGACTTCTCAGCCACCATATGGTCCCCTGGGTCCTCAGGTTATGATTCCATCACCAGCTACCGCCCCACTTGCTCAGCCAGCTCGAGGTGGAGGTCACCCTAAAGGGGGAGGCTATGTCAAGTATTATGCTCTTCCGACTCGTATAGAGGAAGTTTCTTCTGACTCTGCCATTACAGGTATTTTCCACTCTTTCATAGAGATGCGTCGGTATTATTTGATCGAGGCTCTATGTCTTCCGATGTGTCCTCTTATTTTTTCCCACATTTGGGCGTATCTCGGGACTCTTTGAGTTCCCTTGTTTACGTGTCTACTCTTGTGGGGGATTCTCTTGTTGTGGACCACGTGTATCGGTTGTATTTAATTGCTCTTAGTGGTTTTGAAACCAGAATCGATTTATTATTACTCAGCATGGTAGATTTTGATGTTATCTTAGGCATGGACTGGTTGTCTCCCTATTATGTTATTCTTAATTGTCATGCTAAGTCTGTGACACTGTCTATGCCAGGCTTACCGCGATTAGAGTGGACGGTACCTTAGAGTATTCTCCCTACTGAGTTATTTCATTTCTCAAAGCTCAACGAATGGTTGAGAAGGGGTGTGACCCGTATTTAGCTTATGTGAGAGATTTCAGTATTAATACCCCTATAGTTGAGTCAGTTCCAGTAGTGAGGGACTTCCCGGTTGTTTTTTCAGTTGATCTTCTGGGCATGCCTCCGGTATTCCAGGTTTCTATGCTCCGGAAATATCAGGGTGATCCGGCTCATGTATTAGATTTTAGCTCAGTCTAGTTGGACAAGGATCTATCTTATGTTGATGAGCCAGTGGCTATTTTGGATTGGCAGGTAAGAAAGCTAAGGTCAAAGAACATTGCTTCAGTAAAGGTTCAATGGAGGGGTCAACAGGACGAGGAGGCGACATGGGAGACCGAGCAGGATATGCGCAGCGGTTATCCTCATTTTTTCACAGTTTCAGATATGTATTTATACTCGTTCGAGGATGAACGATTATTTTAAGAGGGGTAGGACGTAACGACTTGGCCGGCCATTTTGAGAAGTATAGACCCGATCCCCTATAAACTGTTTCCCATGTATCTATTTCTGCTATTATGACTTGTCGGGAGGTTTCGTTTTGGTTTTTGGAGTGTTTTGGGCACTTAATCCCTAAACGGGAGCATAAGCCTTAGGGTTTGGACCGTAGTCGAAACTATGTGAAGACGAGTCCAGAATGGAGTTCTGTGGGTTCTGTTAGCTCTATTAGGTGATTTTGGACTTAGGGGTGTGTCTGGATTGTGTTTTGGAGGTCTGTAGCTCATTTAGCCTTGAAATGGCGAAAGATGAAGTTTTGTAGATGCTGACCATTAGTGGAATATTTTATATCAAGGTCAGATTCCGATTCTGGAAGTTGTAATAGGTCCGTATGGTTGAATATGACTTGTGTGCAAAATTTGGGGTCAATCAGACGTGGTTTGATAGGTTTCGACATAGGTTGTCGAATTTGGAAGTTTCAAGTTCTTTAGGTTTGAATCGAAGGATGATTAATAATATTAGAATAGTTTGATGTGGTTTAAGGGCTCGACTAAGTTCATATGGTATTTTAGGACTTGTCGATATGTTTGGTTGGGGTCCCGAGGGCCTCGGGTGTGTTTCAAATGCTTAACGAAAGAAATATTGGACTTAGGAATTTTCTGAAGTTGCTGGTTTCTGGTGTTTCGCACCTGCGATAGGGTACCGCATGTGCGGGATCGCACGTGCGACACACAAAGCGCAAAAGCGAGAATTTGAGGTTTGGCCGGGGATCGCATGGGCGAGGGAATTTCTGCATCTGCAATGCCCGCAGATATTAATGATAATATACTGATTTTGGATAGATTCGGAGTATTTTGTGGCCGAGTTAAGAGACAAGGGAACTTCAGAGTAGTGTTTGGGCTTGATTGAGGTAAGTAATTCTTCGAAACTTGGTTTGGAGGGTTCGAAACCCCGAGCTACATGTTATGTGATTAGTATTGAGGTGACGTGCATGCCAAGTGACAGGCATGCAGTCCTGCACCGTGAGAACTTTGGCCTGGTTCATCCCATGACATCTCTTAGTGATTCTTTATTGTTGCTATCCGTGTTTCTATTATGTGGTTAAGCAAATGTGCTGTGAATCATGCTAGATATCCTGTTAGGGATTCACGTCGATACTGTTGAGACCCGAGTGGTCGTTTCTTGCTGTCATCTCATTAGTTCATTGATATTCTGTACCCAATCGTAATCATGCATATCATATCATGTCTCAGTCTCCGATATTACTATATCGCACATCATAATATTATTTCGGACTAGTTTCATGGCATTGTGAGTCCGTGTGTGTGAGACTAGAAAGTGATGACTGAGTGAGGCCGAGAGCCTAATGATTAGTGACAATTATGGGATCGGGCTGCACGCCGGAGCAAATATGTTGATGATTACGATAACGCTTGGGCTATAGGAGCCCCTCCAGAGTCTGTGACACACCCCTAGTGAGCGAAGATGATATTTTGAGGGATGGATCTTCCCTAGTCATGGATCTTGCCCGAAGTATTTATACTTGGAGATGGATCTTCTCTGTAAGGCTGGAATACCCTTCTTCGGTACTGAGCGACTAATGTCGGTGATTTATATATATTCCAGGATGGATCTTCCTTGGGTCGGATGGACATATACAGTACCGAGTGGTTGAGCACTTGCGAGTGGAGGTACATGGCACATTTTCATGCATTCTGTGCATTGGCACTTAGAGATATGCTGAGTTTATTATTGTTACTTTTTATACTTGAATTTGTTTTACTTCCTGAGCTGAACACTTGAATACAAAGCATGCCTACTTTACTGTACGATTTTACATTTTGTTATTTGTTGAGGTTTAGTCTGTCACTACCTCTCAGCCCATAGTTTGGGCTTGTTACTTACTGAGTTGGTGTACTCACGTTACCCCCTGCACCTTCTGTGATGATCCAGGTACCTCAGGTCCCGGTAGCGGTTGTTGACCATTTCGGTGCGGATCCTCAGTCGGAGATTGCGAGGTAGCTACCTGGCGATCGCAACCTCGTCTTCTTCTTCCTTATCTTCCATTTAGCATATTTTTATTACTTCTAGACAATTGTTGTTTTATTATATTTCATATTTGTAGTAGCATTGGCTCGTGACTTAGTGACACCCGGTGTTTGGATTTTATTTCCGTGTTTTGGTTTTGGATTTAATTCTTTTCATTTGAAATTCTGTGGAAAAAGATTATTGTTATTTAAATGTTTTATGAAAACTGAATTGTTTGAAATTTGAGACTTGCCTAGTTCCACGATAGGCGCCATCACGACCGGGGTGGTTTGGGGTCGTGACACGAGGGGTCGACTTTGACACTTAATAAGGTCTAACGATAATAAGTCAAATGATAATTGAGCATGGATTACAGGAAATATACTGAAAACTCATAACAGGAAATGATAAGTACTCCCTTCACCAATATTAGATCCCAAATTTATCTTTCATCATTTAACGATTTATATCACCAAAACATTGAAGCAATATCAATTATGAGAAGTTCCAAGAGTTTATCATGCGCAAATAATGCTGAGGTCGTACGGCCCGAACCAAAATACTAGCATTTAAATTGTGCACTGCTAAGGGTCGAAAGACACAAACTGTAAATGCATCTATCTGCTGCCGATGCATTTGGCTCACTCAACAAATAGAAAATACTTAAAGAAACACAAATCTTTCAATAACAGTCAAGTGTAACGTCAAATAAGTGAAACTTAACCCTTCAAAATTCTTTTATCAATCTTGCAATATGACTTAAGCAATCCAATTAACAAGTAAGGGTGCAACCATTTAAAGTATAGCATAATAATGGTCCTAGACTACCCGGACTATAGCATAATTAGTAGCTACGCACGGACCCTCGTACCTCGTATGGGGTTAATTCCCTCTTACAAGGTTAGAAAAGAGACTTACCTTGTCTCAAGGCCTACTTTCCGGTCCAAGATTATGCTCGAACTCTCGATTTAGTGCCGAACAATCAAAAACTAGCCAAATAGTATATAAACTAATCAATACATGCTCAAAATTTCGTATTCCAACTATTAAAGAGGTTACCCAATTCCGAATTTTTTTGAAGAAAGTAGTTACCTATAACCTCATGAACTAAAATATGTGATTTTCACTGTATAACCATTTTCGTGGTTAAATCCCATTTTTATCAAAATTTAGGTTTTTCATCTAAACCCATGATTCACAATTTTCATGTTAAAACCTACCCATGATGTATGTATTAAACTCACATTAGGTAGAAATTACTTACCTTCAAAAGCTAGGTTGAAATCTCCTTCTTTAAAGCTCTAAAATCACCCAAGAGTGCAATAAATGAGCCTAAAAATGGCTCAAGTCCCGATTTTAAAACACACTGCCCAACTGCCTTCTTCTTCGCGAACGCGCAAGAGGCCTCGTGTTAGCGAAGACAAACGCCCCTGGCCCCCCTGAGATGACTCATCGCGAACATGATAGTGGCCTCACGAACGCATAGGCTGGCTTGGCCTACTCTTCGGGAATGCGAGAACTTCTCCGCGAGCGTGAAGAATAACAATGACCCAAGCCCAGCCCAGGCTCCTCTACGCGAACGCGAGTCACCTCACGCGAACATGAAGGTTACAGGTCCCAGACCTTTGCGAACGCGGACTGGCTATCGCGAACGTGTATCACAAAATCCCCCAGCCCCAATTCCTTCATCGCGAACGCGAGAGCCACTTTCGCGAACAAGGAAACCAGAACTGAAATTTTTGGTTTTTCCAACATTGTTCTGAGCGGTCCGAAGCTCACCCGAGACACTCGGGACCCCGTCCAAATGCACCAACAAAGTCTATTAATATGATACAAACCTGCTCGAACTCTTGAAACACGTAAATCAACAACAGAACTAAGAATCGTACCTTAAAACCGAATTGAATCAAAATATGAACTTCAAGTTTCCAAATTGGTCTGAACGCGCCGAATCATACAAAGACTACTCGGAATGACACAAAATTTTGCGGGCAAGTCTTAAATCACCATATGTAACTACTCGCAGTCTTGGAATATCATTTGAACCTCGATATCACCAAAACCTACTCCAAACCAAATTTAAAGAACTTCAAAAACCTTTAAAGAACCAACTTTCGATATTAGGCGCCGAAATGCTCCCGGTTCATCCGAAATCCGATCTGAGCATATGCCCAAGTCTGAAATCATCATACGAACCTATTGGAACCGTCAACTCCCGATTCATAGGTCGTTTGCTCAAAATGTTGATCGAAGTAAAACATAACCTTTTTAGCCAACCTTAAGGAAGTAATTGTTCTGATTTCAACCCGAACCCTTCCAAATCCCGAACTAACTATTCCCGCAAGTCATAAAACAGTAAAAGCACATACTGAGAGTCTTATTTAAAGGAATGTGGTTCTAAAAAGCAAAAGAACTGGTCGGGTCGTTACGCGCTCGCACACACACACATACACACACTCATACACTCACACTTCATTGTACTACTTTAACTATATATAGCATGTTAAAGTATATGTTAGTGTATTCATTATTTGTATTACAAATAAAGTGTTAACGGATTACAACTTATATTATTTAGATAGTAAATATTAAAGTGATTCAAATGTTTGACCATGTTTGACCTAATAACCGACCAACTTTGGTCGGCTATTTTCCAAGAAATAAAATATATCGACTAAAGTTGGTCGGTAAATGCTTCCCGTGCAATAACTGACCAACTTTGGTCGGTAAACTTAATATAAATTATATAAATTTTATCAAACATTTTAAATAATAATATAATTATTAAAATTTAAAAATTGGGTCCACATTATCGACCAAAGTTGGTCGGTAATCAAAAGCTGCTTTGACTAAGCAAGTCTGACCACTTCAGTCAAATTGTTTACAAATATGCCGACCAACTTTGGTTGGTATGTAATTTAAAAAAAATATGTAAAATATTCTTTTGTAGTTTTCGTACGTGTTGGACAGTTTTTGGTCGCTTTTGTTGACTGACTAACGTTGGTCGTTATGGCTTGATCGATTTTTCCATGATTTCTATTAGTGATATGACTATTTTATTTTGTGATGCAAGTACCAGAGCAAGTAGGAAAAGTAAAAACTAACAGAACTCATGTGCTTTTCTTAGTAATACTTTGAATTTTGTAAGCAGTATACATCACAAACACATTACCACCAAATATTACCAACAAAAATAAAATATCAACGATAATTTTGATTTTTGAGCCTGATTTACAAATAACTGCTACTTCTGAACTTTCATTCTGTATTAATATAATGCTGTTCCAGCTTTCCTCTTTATATTTAGCAAATATCAAATCATTATCCAACTGCACGATCTTGCACATACGTAGATTTCATCGCTATTTTCTAACCTAAGCAACTAGTTTGTTTTTCAGAACCAGAAGCTCTTCCTCCAGCATTAACACAAGAAGCTTCAGCAGGTTGATCTCTATAACTAAGATTTACATCTTCTAGTTCTATGCCACTGCATGGATATTTTTTGCTACAATCAAATTTCACTGCAACTTCCGTAGCAGATGTACCGCGTATGTCTTGATACTTTACGTCGCTGATTTTCACACCCGAGCCCTAAATATATTAATTTAAAAGAAAAAAACAGTGTTAGTTTTCTAGGCGAAGTCCTCAAAAGAAAAAAAGAAAAAAAAAAGCTGAATTTATTTGCTTGTATCTCTAACCTGATGAGGGCAATTTTCATTGTTAGGGCAATAATTTTGGTCTATGATGATAGGGTTTTGAACGTTAGCCATAAGTATATGCTGGAAGAGAACATTTCTGACAAAGCCATTGCTTGATCTTGCCCATGTTTTTACTCTCAATCCATTTTGTGTTCCGCTGAACGTGACTGTTTTAACTGTAACATTTTGAACTCCAGGCTCTTCTAGTTCCCAGCCTAAACTCCCAATGCTGCAGTAGTAATTAAAGTTAAAACAAATTAGTTAGGTGAAGAAAATAAACCAGTATGAAACATATTTAGAGAGCATGAATAGCCTAATTCAGTTGCAATTATGTTGACTTTGTTGCTACTCATAGCCTAATTTTAGTTGCAATTAAGTTGACTTTGTGCTACTCGTAGCCTAATTTTAGTTGCAATTAAGTTGACTTCTGAAATTTACAGTCTCAAAAGTATCATAACCTTTAATTTACGTAAGTTCAAATTTTAATTGTTTCTTAATATAAGAAGGTATCATACTTTTTGGACAGACTAAAAGGGAAAACGTTTCACTAAGTACTTTTTTTTTTCAGGAAGTAATGAATCAATTAGATTTCTTAGTAGAATGAACTCCTGAAACATACTCAGGAACTTAACACAATAGGAGCTAGTTATATATTCTATACTGTTCAAGCAGAAACTAAATCATTAAGCAAATGTGAAATTATAAAATGTTTGATTCATTTATGAGACGTAGAATTGGAAGTAAGCTCTTATATTTTTCCAAACCTTATTCCATGGCCAGGGCCACAGGCAATGTTTTCGATCCATAAGTTGGTGGTTCCAGGGCCAATTGATATACAGTCATCTCCAGTTCCAATATGGGAGTTCATGATGGTGACTTTAGACGAATATTGGACGTGAATACCATCGGTGTTGGGACTGTTTCCTGGAGCTGACACCTTTACTCTTTGTAGCTTCACATTATGACAATTATCTACCAATATATGGAACATTTGGCTGTTTTGCGATGTTAATCCGCTTATATCTATGTTGCTGGAGTTGGAAAAAGTAAGTCCCTGCAGAACCAAAAAAACGATGTGAATTCATAGAGTAAAATATTTACTCTTTTTATTGTTTGTGGTTAATTTGCATCGTATACAGTTTCCAGAACTATGAATTTATATATCATCAGATGATTTATTTCAGGTTAGTTGAGACTGCTCCACCCCACTTACCCACGTAAATACTAAATACACAAACTTGTTGTGTTTCATTGTTTTTTAATTATATATTATCATAAATAATACTTTTTGACAGATTAAAATTTAAAATGGAATGACGAATACTAGTAATTTATTGTTCCTCGAGGCAATTATTCTTGCAAGAGCTTTTGAAAACGAATGTCAATGAATTGAGTGAAATTTAATCTATCGTGTGCGTGTGTGTGCTGTTGTGGTGAACTTGCATCTCTCAAGTTAGTTGAAACTGCCCAACCGCACTAACGTAATCAAGTAAACGCCAAATAACCAAACTTGTATTATTGTTTCATCTTTTCTACCCTTTTTCCAATTTACGTGAACCTATTTAATTAAGTGTGGAGTTTAAAAAAAATGAACACTTTTAAAATTTATAGTCTTAAACAAGTCAAAAAGGTCCAGAGTATTTGTATGGTGATCAAAGTTTCTCATTAAAGGTAGAGACAATTGGAAAGATTGTTTCCAAATTTGAAAAATGATTATTCTTTTTGGAATAGACCACAAAGAAAATAGGTTCACATAAACTGGAACGGATAAAGTATTTTTTAAAATTTACTTTTAATAGTTTAAACAAGAATGATGAAACTTAATCATACCATTGTTCCTTGAGGACAATTCTTGCTAGAGTTTTTGCAAGCCCAAAGACTAGCACCTTGTCCATCTAAGGTTCCACCATATATGGAAACTCCAGTGACTCTTTCAAATTTGATCCAATTTTCTTCATTCCGAATGACATTATGATCCGATGGAGCTAATATAGTGCCATCAATGTGTAAGGTAATAGCCTTGCTCTTGCATGTTTCACCTAGAAAATATGCACTTTTAAGCAAGTAACTTCCCTTTGGCACGTAAATGGTGGCAGGGCTAGTAGATGCACATGCTGCAGCCCATGCAGTCAGAAAAGCTTTGGATGAATCTATTTTTCCATTGGATTTTGCTCCATAGTTTTTTACATTATATATTGAATTTTCAGCAATGGAAGAGTTCAAGATCAAGAACAAGATTGTGAAAAATAGTGGGAGGTTTTCTTGTAAACTCATTTTTCTCATTATCTTGTTTCTTTAGGTTTGGGGGGTAGAAGTTACAGGGATAATCAAATATTGGAGGGGTGGTGAGGAAGTGGATTGGTTTTGAGGGGAATTTATAGACATTGCATTAGAGATCAGCGATTCAGGTCATTCTGAATTTTGTACGACGTTCATGTGCAAAGTAATGTGTATTAGAAAAAAAAAAATAAGAAAAAGAAAATTAGGAGAGAAAAATAAGTTAGATATGGATTCTTAATTTAAGACGCTGACGTGAGTTAGGTTTTGGGCAAATAGTAGTTCTTTCAACACATTTGGTCATGTTTAGGAAGACTTTAAGTTCAAAATCCAAGACATATCGCATGAAGAAGTCGTTAACCTATTATTTTTTCTCAATGCTTAACGGAAAAGTCAACTACATTAGGAATCTTTAACAGAATGCATATACATCTTTAAATAAGTAGTACTATATACGTTTTAAATAATGTGAAGTTCAACTACATGAAATTCAACAATGGATGGTATATATTTTTAACTGTGTTTCTTGAATTTTTCATGGAACCTTCAAATCATACTCACATTTTCTATTAGTAAGTGGTTTATCCACTTCCTACATTAGGTATTAGAAGCTGGTATCTCCTACTCTAATTACTTAAATTTTTAAAAAAATTCCACCTAGTTCGATAAGAACTATGTGATTTCAATTTTTTCTTTATCTTTAAAACAAATTTCAAATCTTCAGTTGTCCTCTTTCACTAAGTTGTTAAACTTACTTCTGGACTGGTAACTTGTCAATATCATAAACATGTTAACTACAGTGTTTTAATGATCCGATCGGCCATTTTGAATTTTACCATTTCGTTCAACGGCTTAGACATTGAGTAACATCATATGATGCATTATTACTTGAGTGTACAGTTGGTTTCGATGTTCGTGATTGATTTAGAAGGGTAATTTTTGATTTGGAAGTTTAACGTTGGAAGAGGTCACCAAGATTTCGCTTTTGAATAAACTCCCTCGGAATCGGGATTTGATGGTTTCAATAGATTCGTACAATGACTTTAGACTTGGGAGTATGTTCGAAATTGAATTTGGATGTTCCTGAAAGTTTTTAGTTCTATTTGTTAAAAGTTGACAATTTAAAGAATAAGAGAGTTCATAGGTTTTATAGAAAGTTGACTTTAGTGATTTCAGACTTCTATTGTACTTTTGAAACCTTGGTTAGGTTCATTTAGTTGATTGGAACTTGTGTATAAAGTTTGGTTGTGATCCATAGTGTTTAATTATGATTTAGATGAGTTCGACGAAGTTGGAATGTTTGAAAGTAAAAAGAATAATTATGATCTTCGATTCTTGCTTTTGATATTATTTGTAGTATTTTGAGTCGTTAGAATTTTTTTGATAATGTAGTTGGACTTGTTAGTATGTTTGGACGGGGTTACGTGAAACTCGAGTGTGATCGAGGTGGTCTCAGACCATTTTGGTTGAGTTTGGAGTAGCTGGTGTGTTGCACTATATCGTGATCGTGGAACAAGGCTCGCGATCGGGGAGTATGATAATGGCCATTTGGTATTTGCGAAGTTTTATGGGAGATAGCTATCACGTTCACTTAAGTAGCTTCGCATTCGCTAAGTGTTGGAGAAGGCTTGACGCTGCTTTCCGTGTTTGTGTTTGATCCCCCGCGTTCGCGTAGTTGAGTGGCCAATTAGCCTTCGCGTTCATGCGTTAATAGGTCGTGTTCGCGTTGAACGTTTAGGAGGCAGTGTTGGATTGTGCATCGCGATTGCGTGAGTCTAGCCGCGATCGCATAGTGTATTAGTTGTCAATCATTTAAGTTATTCAATTTTGGGGTTTTGAGCTCATTTATACTATTTTGATTTTTGGTGCTCGGGAAGAGGCGATTTTGGAGATGAATTTCATCCATGGTTTGATGGCAAGTAATTTCTACTCGATTTTTAATTATATATCTTGGATTCACATAGAATATTTACACCAAGAATATGAAATTTTGAATGAAAATCTAAGATTTTTGTGTACACCTAAGGAGAGTGAATTTTGAAGATTTGACTATTATTTTGGTTCCGATTATGAAAATTAATTATATATTTGGACGCGAAAGGTTATGAGTTTTCAATTTTCTTTATTGATTTTGTATTTTGGCACGCGGGCTTGGGTTGAGTTTTGTTGACTTTTTGGAAATGTTTCAAAGATCGAAGATTTATGGTCTGAGATCGCTTCCTATAGCATTGTGTGGCTTTACTGGATGATGTTTGGCTTGGATTTGCGTTATTAGAGGGCTAGTATGAGGTTTTGACGCGATTTGAGGTTGAATACAAGCCCAGATGAGGTAAGTATCTTGTCTAGGCTTAGATTGAGGGTATTTCTCCGTATACTATGACGCTTGTTACATATTCGGGGTAAAATATATGCGAGGTTAAGAGTGTATATGCATGTACCGTGGTTTTTCATGATTTGGGTAGACCTTAGGCTATTATATGACTTATTTTGTTATCATGCCTTTTTGATATCGTGTTTCCTCCTCTTGTATGACTACGCGAGCTATTATTTATTCTAGAAATCATGTTCTGGCTATTTGCTTATCTAGTTGAGATATGATAGGGCTATGTTTTCTTTATTAAGCTATTGTCTTAGCCGTAGTATGATTTTTTAGTCACGATATTATATTCGCGTGTTATATTTTCGTCTATGTACACTTTATATATGTTATCTCACATATTTTTAGTGTCCTTGTGTCTAACAAATGTTTGAGCTAAGTTGTGGCACGTTAGTATATCATGTGCAACTATTTTGTTATGATACGTTGATATGTTGGGATATTGAGACCTAAGGAGATTGATGATTGATATTGGGCCATTTAGCCATATTGAGAGAATTAATGATTGATCATGGCCAATAGAGCCGTGTCGATATTGATAATGATGTGATGCTTGCATCAAGGCCCCCATATTAGGCTGACTAGTATTGATTGTTGACTTTTGCTCCAATTTGTGCTTGGGCTAGGATCTATCCTTCCGGAGTCATTGATAAACCATGTTACATTAGGTCTTGTGAGTGTAGGCACACAAGATGTGCTTAGTGAGGGACTTACGTCAGGAACCCGTACAGTGCTCAGTATGTAGTAGTGATGATTCTAGGGAATTCTACCAGGCACCGTGAGAGTGTTGAGAGTATGGTTGAAGGATACTTGTTCCACGAACTATGAGTGTGCTAATATTGTGTATACTTGATGTTTAAATTGTGATGTTGTTGATTTTGGCATGTATATTTGATGTGAAGGCATAGAGTTGTATTTTTTCTCTTGCAAATTGGTATTTGATGTCTCCACTTGATGTTTAGAGCTCAAAATCTCAGTTTACTCAATAAATTCATGTCTAGGTGATTTTTGTGGAAAAATTGATTCCTTTACTATTATACCTTAAAAGATTGCATATTTCTTCTCTTATTGCGTTAAAGTTGAGCCTGTTATTATTTGAGTTGTTTTTCCTTATATGGAATTATTATTACTATTTAGTGTTTCAGACAATATTATATTTTCTTCAAACTTTGTATTTAGTGCTCGATAGAGCTCATGTACTAGGTAACACCAGATATTTGGTGGTTACAGTTGTATTGTTATTGTCACTTTAGTTATTTATGCTATTCTACAACTTCAGACTATTTATTATCATTTTGGAAGTTTATTTTCATATATTTGTTGTTGGCTTGCATAGCTAAAAAGGTTAGGAGTCATCACAGCTCTAGTGGAATTATGGATCATGATAAGTAAGTATGAGAGAACTATGCTCATATCGGTCTCACTAGTCATGAGCATACATAGTAGATTCTTGTGGATCGGTATGGAGATTTCTATACTTATCTTTGATAGTCTATGGGGATTTAGGAACTTTCTCTTTTCTTGATTACTTGGCTAGCGACTTTATTCTGACATGAAGCCTATATCTTTCGTTCTTCCTATTCATTTGTATGTGATGTTGAGTACTGGATAACAATTGGTCACCGACGAGTTCTGTTGATGATACAGATAAGGTGCATGATATTTTTCTCCTATGTTATGAGGACAAACTACTATTGTCGCTTTGCGGAAGGGTTGTCGTCTATTATTGCAACCCTAGTGTTGGTGCGGCCCACGAGTTCGAGGCCTTATACGGTGTATTGTGATGATTCAAGCATTAATCTTGATGCGAGGTTAGTGCAGAATGGTAGGGTGATCGCTTAAGCGTGCGGCAACAGTAGCCCCATGAGAAGGGTTATCCAAATCATTATTCGAGTTTGAAATATGTTATAGGAGAAGAGAGACGTTTTGACTATAGATGTTCAAGCTTTGGTTTGTATATTTGCAAGATTGGGTATTTCTATGCTTAGTACAGGTATCGCTTGGGTTCTTGAATTGTAATCCTTATTTGAGCGCGTTAAGGATCATCAGTATGATGGTTTCCATTTGCTTCTCCTTAACACGGTGTTTCGAGGTAGTGCTAAAGAGGTGGTCCTTTCTGTAGATGGTGTATTGAGACTTTAGGGTCAGATTTGCATTTATAGTGTTCATGGTTCGGGGGAGATGATCCTTGAGGAGGCTCGTAATTGTGGTATTCTATCCGCCCAGGTGATATAAAGATGTATCATGATTCGAGGTAACATTTGAGGAGGAGGGTGAAGAAGGTCATTATTCGTCATGTCTCACAGTGTTTGCTTGTCAGCAAGTCAAAAATGAGCATCAGAAACCAAGTGGTTTACATCGAAAGATAGTTATACCATGAGAGTTCGAAGTTGACAAGAAGGGTTTGGCTCGAGCTACTAAGGGATTGTGAATGCTTGATTATCATATTTGTGTGCAATAATGTCTTGAGTAAGGATGTGGTGATAGGTATTATTGTTGTTAATTGGTTAAATGAAACAGATTTTTGCAGCCTGTGGACGATTGTGAACTCGAGAAGATTAATTGATTACATAGCGCTTATACTCGTAGCATGTCATAGAAAAATGTTGATATGAGATTATATATCTAGGCTATCTTATGTGACGAGGTTGTAGGTTGCATGATTTCCTATGAGGTTACTATGAAGAGTTTTGCCTTCTATCTAGTGAGATGTTGTGCTATGATATGCGTTAGGTCGCTTGAGGAAGATGGCACGATTGCCACGTGGTGAGTAGGATTTCGGGATGATAATTTGGAATGTGTTATGGTTAGTTCAGCATGCGCTTATGATAAATTCAATTGAGTAACATTATGGGATCATGGTAGTTAAAGAGGAGCAGTTATTATGGGTTCTCCGGTTATGTGCTTGTGTTTTAAATAAAAGTGGGGGAGTTTACCATCAGTGATTGGGTCACCTAATCATGTGTTGTCATAGATTCTGGACTAAAGGATGCTTGTGGGTCATATATGATTTAAGGAGGATGACTTTCGAGGATGATTTGAGTAAGGAATTGCTGGGTGTGTGTTGTATTTCTGTAATGACCCGACAGATCAGTTTGTGTATTTGAGCCTTATATTCCTATTTGATGCTTTCTATATGCTTGTTTGTTGTTTTGTGACTTGGGGGGGGGGGGGGGGGGGGGGGAGGGGGTAGTTTCTAAAATCCTGTGGGGTAGAAGGGC
>ML266714.1:26331-37386 GCA_005239495.1 Nicotiana undulata
GGGGGGGGGCGGAGGGGGGGTTGGTTTTCAAAAAGGTTTGAGAGTGATTGGAACACTTAGTTTCATTATTAGAAACTTACGTTGTAAGGGTTGACCAAGGTTTGACTTTGGTGTAAACGACCTCATATTGGAGATTTGATGGTTCCAATAGGTTCGTATGGTTAGTTTAGACTTCGGTGTATGTTCATATTTGGATTTGGAGGTCCCCAGAATGTTTTGGCTCCTTTTTGCCGAAAGTTGGCAATTTATAGGTGGAGAGTACCGGGAGTTGAGTTTGGTTGTGATCCGAAGTGGCTAGGCATGAATCAGACACATGGTTGGAAGTTTAAAGGCTTATGAACTTTAGAGAAGTTTAATTTGTGGTTTGATGTTCGATTCATAAATATGATGATCGTGTATGTGTTTGGAGGCTTTGAATAGGTCGGGTATTTTTTACGGACATATTGGTATGAATGGACAAGGTCTGGGGTGGCTCGGGTGAGTTTCAAACCACCCAGAGCACTTTTGGTGTTGCAAATTTCTGTTGGTATTTGGTGTGCGTCGCGATTGCTGCCCAGGTCTCGCGATGGCGGAGGGTTATTTTGAGTCAGCTTAGATTTGTTCTTCGCTTATGTAAGTCGAGGATAGCATTTGCGATGTGTGTGGTCAATTGGTCTTTGTGTTTGCGCCTTATTATTCATGTTCACTGTCACGACCCGAAATCCCACATTCGGGCCATGACTGCGTCTAACGTTGAACCCGCTAGACAAGCCAAGGTTTGAACTAGACAAAATTCATTAACAACTAACACAGACAAGATAACTAAAGCATCGATGGTCAACAATATGAAGGTTAACAAATAGCCAAAAATAACATAGCAATTTCGAAGTAAAACCCATATACAAATCCCAGAACTGGTGTCACATACTCACGAACTGTCTAAGAGATTACTAAAAACAAAGGTCTGAAAATAAGTACATAGGACTGTCTTTGAAATATAAAGTAAGACAGAGCTGAAAGTGAAGAGTAGAAGGTGACGCCAAGGCCCACGAACGTCTGCGGGTCTACCTCGATGTCTCCTGTATGAACTGATGAGATGCTCCGACCGTCAGTGATCACCGGGTCCGGCTGCGTAGTCTGCACAACATAAAGAAGTGCAGGTGTAGCATCAGTACAACCGACCCCATGTACTGAGTAAGTGTCGAGCCTTACCTCGGCGAAGTAGTGACGAGGCTAGGACCGACAACAATATATGTACCTGTGCAATTATATATAATAACATGAGAAATATCGACGTAAATAAGCAAGTAACACAGATACGGGGAGAACATGCTGGGGTAAAAGGGGCAACAAAAATGCTAGTACGGTAGAACAGGGTAATAACTGAAATGTAAAGATAAAGGCAGGAATTTAACTTCTCAAAACAGATAATGAACAACAAAAGGCACGGCATGTCCCCTCGTGCATAACCTCACAATCACTCGGCACAGAATGTCCCCTCGTGCATATATAATAATACTCGGAATGGAATGTCCCCTCGTGCATAACCTCACAATCACTCAGCACGGAATGTCCCCTTGTGCATATATAATAACACTCGGCACGAAATGTCCCCTCGTGCGAAGAGTAACAAACAGTCAGCACGACATGTCCCCTCGTGCGATAAATAATAAGCAAAGCAACAATATATAATGTAAAAGTCAACACTAAGCAGTCTCAAGTGCATGGAAAAACTCAATAAAGTTCTATTGTCTCGGCAAGGAGAAATCATCAATTACAAACTCAACAAATGCCCGACAAGGGTCTCAGCTATAACCAACCTCGCATCAGAAACACAGTTTCAACAGTGTAAGCCTCAACTGAACAAATAACTCAATAACTCCCCGCGTCATGAAACAACATCAAGGTATCACTTCTAAATCACCAATTACTCATACTGCGGAGAATATTAAGAACACAGTAAGTTTCAACACAATTGACTCACGGTCATGCTTGACCGCAACATATAGGCACTCGTCACCACGCCTATACGTTGGAAATGAATTACACATAGCAAATAAGACTCTATACCTAATCCCTCAAGCTAAGGTTAGGCCAAACACTTATCTCGGCTCCGAAAATGCAAGTCAAGCCTCAATCACAACCTTTCCTTTAGAATCCGATTCCGGAACAGTATTATCTAGACATAATCAACCCAAGTATATCAATAATGGCTTAATAAATCAAACTCATAGCCTAATTATTTATTTCAAAGCATTCTTCCTAAGATTCTAAAATTTGACCCCGGGCCCGGTTGGTCCAAACACNTTACCTAAAATCCCCAAATTTCTACTTTGATTTAATGATTTAGACCTAGATTCTATTGTTTGATGAAGGAAAATGGAAGTATTTAGAGTTAAAGTCACTTACCCAAGTGGTTATGGAGGTAGAAGGGCTTAGAGGTCGTCAATGGGGCTTGGAGAGGAAGAAGATGGTGCAAAATATGGAATTCCCGTAATGAACATTCTGTTTTTGGCCTTTTAAATAACTGGGCGAAAATGTGCATCGCGATCGCGGGAATGGGATTGCCATCGCGGAGAGTCTGGTTCCCACACACTACGATCGCGGATGAAAGAATGCGATCGCGAAGAAGAGCCTGGGATCCCCCCTCACTGTGATCGCGAAGAAGTGATTGCGATCGCATAGCCCAAGGATCCCACCCTGTGCGATCGCGAACAAGACCTTGCGATCGCGTAGAGTAACTAGCCAGCCCCCGCCCAAACATCCTATACCTCTATGCGATCGTGAATAGTGTTATGCGATCGCATAGAGGAACTGACCTCCCCATTCACCTATCTCTATGCGATCGCAGAGGGACCTACGCGATCGCATAGAGCATAACCTGAAACACCAGCAACAACCACAAAAAAACCAGATTTTTCTAACACGTTAGCACCCCGACGCCTACCCGAAACTCACCCGAGCCCTCGGGGCTCAAAACCAAGAATACACACGACTCCCAAATAATCCTACGGACTTATTCAAGTTTTTACATCACCAAAATATCGTCAAAAAACAAGGAATTAAACCTTAAAACTCACAGAATTTTCTTAGAACTTCATAAACCTTAAATTTACCAATTTTGATCCGAAACACGTCATTCTAAGTTCGTTTTACACCAAACTTCACTGATAAGTCAAATAACATATAATAAACCTGTTTCGGGCTCCAGAACCAAAATACGGGCCCAGTAACGCGGTTCTCACAAAATAATTCATTTTCAAAATCCTTTATTATTTTCAGAAAACAATTTTCTTTAAAAATTCATTTCTCGGGCTTGGGACCTCGGAATTCGATTCCGGGCATACGCCCAAGTTCCATATTTTCCTATGGACCCTCCGGGGCCGTTAAATCACAGGTCCGAGTCCGTTTACCAAAAATGTTGACCAAAGTCAACTTTATTCATTTAATAATCATAAAATTCCATTTTCATCAAATTTCAACATAAGGACTTCTCGGCTACACGCCCGGGCTGCACACGCATATCGAGGTGAGATTAACGGAGGCTTTTGGGGCCTCGGAACACAGATTTAGCTAGAATTACGTTAGAATGACCTTTTGGGTCATCACAATCTCCACCTCTAAAACAAGCGTTCGCCCTCGAACGGACATAGAAAAAGTACCTGAGTCTGAGAAAAGATGGGGATAACGACTCTTCATATCGGACTCGGACTCCCAAGTAGCTGCCTCGGCAGACTGACCTCTCCACTGAACACGGACCGAAGGATAACTCTTCGACCTCAACTGACGAACCTGCCTATTTAATATAGCTACAGGTTCCTCCTCATAAGTCAGATCCTTGTGCAACTGGACACTGCTGAAGTTAATAACATGAGATGAATCTGCAATATACTTCCGGAACATGGATACATGAAACACTGGATGTACTGCTGATAAATGTGGTGGCAAGGCAAGTCTGTAGGCCACCTCTTCTACCCTGTCCAATATCTCAAATGGACTAACATACCTGGGGCTCAACTTGCCCTTCTCTCCGAATCTCATCACGCCCTTCATAGGCGACACTCGGAGGAACACCAGGTCTCCTACCATGAAAGCCAAATCTCGAACTCTACAATCCGCATAACTCTTTTTCCTGGACTGAGCTGTACGAAGTCTATCCTGAATAATCTTTACCTTGTCCAAGGCATCCTGGAATAACTCAGAACCCAACAATCTAGCCTCCCCGGGCTCAAACCATCCGACTGGAGACCGACATCGCCTACCATACAACGTCTCATACGGAGCCATCTGAATGCTCGACTAGTAACTATTATTGTAGGAAAACTCTGATAAAGGCAAGAACTGATCCCATGAACCACCAAAATCAATGACACAAACTCGCAACATATCCTCCAAGATCTGAATAGTACGCTCGGACTGTCCGTCCATCTGGGATGAAATGCTCTACTCAACTCGATCTGTGTGCCCAACTCTCGATGAAATACTCTCCAGAAATGGGAGGTAAACTGCGTACCTCAGTCTAATATGATAGATAGGGGCACCCCGTGCAATCTGACAATCTCTCTCTTATAGATCCGAGCCAACTTCTCTGCTGAAGATGAAACCGCCACTGGGATGAAATGTGCTGACTTGGTCAGCCTATCTACAACAACCCATACTGCATCAACCATCCTCTAAGTCCGTGGGAGTCCAAATACAAAATACATCGTGATACGCTCCCACTTCCACTCGGGAAGCTGAATCTGCTGCATCAAACCACCGGGTCTCTAGTGCTCATATTTAACCTGCTGACAATTCAAGCACCAAGCCACATAAGCCACAGTGTCCTTCTTCATTCTACGCCACTAATAATGCTGCCGTAAGTCCTAGTACATCTTCGCGGCGCCCGGATGAATGGAATACCGGGAACTATGGGCCTCTTGAAATATTAACTCACGAATGCCATCAACATCCGGAACACATATATGATCTTGCAACCTCAAAATTCCCTCAGCATCAACTGTGACCTGCTTGGCACGTCAGTGCCGAACCGCATCCCTAAGAGCACACAAATGACGATCCACATACTGCCTGGCGTGAATGCGATCATACAATGAAGAATGAGAGACGGTATGGGCCAAAACACTGCCACCCTCAGAAACCTCCAATTTAACAAATCGATTGGCTAACGCCTGAATATCCAAAGCCAAAGGTCTCTCTCCAACTGATAGATAAGCCAAACTACCCATGCTGACTGACTTCCGGCTCAAGGCATCGGCCACCACATTGGCCTTTCTCGGATGGTAGAGAATAGTAATGTCATAATCTTTCAGCAACTCTAACCACCTCCTCTGCCTCATATTCAACTCCTTTTGCTTAAACAAGTATTGCAAACTCTTGTGATCAGTGAATACCTCACACGGTACCCCATACAAATAGTGCCTCCAAATCTTCAAGGCATGAACAATAGCTGCAAGCTCCAAATCATGGACTGGATAGTTCTTCTCATGAATCTTCAACTGACGTGAAGCATAGGCTATAACCTTCCCATCCTGCATCAACACTGCACCAAGCCCAACCCGCGAAGCATCACAATACACGGTATAAGAACCTGAACCTGTGGGCAATACCAACACTGGTGCTGTGGTCAATGCTGTCTTGAGCTTCTGAAAGCTCGCTTCACACTCCTCCGACCATCTGAACTGAACACTCTTCTGCGTCAACTTGGTCATAGGGGCTGCTATAGATGAAAACCCCTCCACAAACCGGCGATAATAGCCTGCTAGGCCCAAGAAACTCCGAATCTCCGTTGCTGAAGTGGGCCTAAGCTAATCTCTAGCTGCTGAAACTTTCTTCGGATCCACCTGAATGCCCTCTGCCGACACCACGTGGCCCAAGAATGCCACAGAACTCAACCAGAACTCACACTTAGAAAACTTGGCATACAACTGCCGATCTCTCAGACTGGAGGACGACTTAAAGGTGTTGCTCATGCTCCTCTCGGCTGCGAGAGTATATCAAAATATAATCTATAAACACGATCACAAAGGATTCCAGATAAGGCCTGAATACCCGATTCATCAACTCCATAAAAACAGCGGGGGCATTGGTTAACCCGAACGACATGACCAAGAACTCATAATGCCCATAACGAGTGTGAAAAGCTGTCTTAGGCACATCAGAAGCCCTAATCCTCAGCTGATGATAACCAGACCTCAAGTCTATTTTAGAGAACACCGTAGCACCCTGAAGCTGATCAAATAAGTCATCAATCCTCGGCAAAGGATACTTGTTCTTGATAGTAACCTTATTCAACTGCCGGTAGTCAATACACATCCTCATTGAGCCATCTTTCTTCTTCACAAATAATATTGGAGCACCCCAAGGTGAAACACTAGGCTTGATGAAGCCTTTATCTAACAAATCCTGTAACTGCTCCATTAACTCCCTCAACTCTAGTGGAGCCATACGATAAGGGGGAATAGAAATGGGCTGAGTGCCCTCAACTATCTCAATACAAAAATCAATATCCCTGTCGGGTGGCATACCCGGTAGGTCAGCAGGGAATACCTCTGGAAATTCACGAACCATGGGCACCGACTCTATAGAAGGAACATCAGCACTAGAATCACGAACATAGGCCAAATAGGCCAAACAACCCTTCTCGACCATGCGTTGAGCCTTCATATAAGAAATAACCCTAAAAGAAGAATGACTAGGAGTCCCTCTCCACTCTAAATGAGGCAAACCTAGCAAGGCCAAGGTCACTGTCTTGGCATGACAGTCCATAATAGCATGATAGGGAGATAGCCAATCCATACCCAATATAACATCAAAGTCAACCATATCAAGAAGCAAAAGATCAACCTGAGTCTCCAGACCACCAATAGCTACTACGCAAGCACGGTAGACTCGATCCACTACTATAGAATCACCCACCAGTGTAGACACATGTACAGCAGTACCTAAGGAATCATGGGGCATACTCAAATAAGGGGAAAAATATGAGGACACATAGGAGAATGTAGAACCCGGATCAAATAACACCAAAGCCTCTCGGCTGCAAACTGAAACCGTACCTGTAATAACTTCATCAGAAGCCTCAGCATCTGGACGAGCAGGAAATGCATAACACCGGGGCTGAGCCTCTCCAACCTGTACATCTCTGGGTCTACCTGCTACGGGCTGACCTCTACCCCTCATGGTCTGCCCTCCACCTCTATGAGTCTGACGTCCACCTCTAGCACCACGACCACCACCCCTAGCTAGCTGAGGGGGTGAGGGTGAACCTGATGCGGGAACCATTGCACGGGAACCCTGATACTGAGAACCATCAAAACCTCGGGGGCAAAACTTGGAAATATGCCCCATACCACTGCAAGTGAAGCAAGACCTTGGCTGCTGACAATACTGACCCTGGAATTGTCCCTAACGACCAGAATGACCACTCTGATAGCTCTGAATCGACGGTGCACTGATGGACGCCGAAGGTGCACTGCGGGTTACCTGGAGTGCCGACTGATAAGGCCTAGGAGGATGACCTCTGCCAAAGGGATCTCTGCCTCTAGATGAGGCACCACTGAAACGGCCAAAATGACGAGGTCTCTTGTCAGACCCCTGTCCACCACCCTGGGATAATACCATCTCAATGCGCCTAGCCACATCGGCTGCATCCTGAAAGGAGATATCAGTACCCGTCTCTCTGGCCATCTGAAGCCTGATGGGCTGAGCTAGACCCTCAATAAACCTGCGAACCCTCTCCCGATCAGTGGGGAGTATCATAATGGCATATCTGGACAGCGTAATGAACCTGGCCTTGTACTGAGTGACGGACATGGAGCCCAGCTGTAGACGCTCAAACTGCCTCCGAAGATCCTCTCTTTGAGTAACTGGAAGGAACTTCCCCAAGAATAACTCGGAGAACTGAGCCCAAGTCAAAGGTGCAAACCCAGCTGGTCTGGTCAAGCAGTAATCTCTCCACCAAGTCTTGGCGGTTCCAGAAAGACGAAATATAGCCAAATCTACTCTATTTGACTCTACAATGCCCATGTTCCGAAGAACCTCATAACAGCTGTCTAAATAATCATGGGGATCCTCTGATGGTGCGCCAGTAAATGTAGTAGTGAATAACTTGGTGAACCGATCCAACCTCCGTAGAGCGTCTGCTGACATGGCTGCCCCCTCAACTACTGGTGCCACAATACCCGACTGAACTACTCCGGCCATCTGTGGTGTCGGAGTCTGGAACTGAGTGGCAAGCTGCTCTCGCGTATGAATAGCAGGAGTCTGGGTCCCTCCCCCAGGCTGAGATCCAGATGGTGCAGTAGGAAGGAGACTAGCCTGAGTCACACTCTCCATGAGTCCCACTAAGCGGATTAGAGCGTCCTGAAGCACTGGGGTGGCAATGAACCCTTCTAGGACCTGAGCTGGTCCAACTGGGACTGTCTGAGTAGGAACCTCACCGGCAAAGTCTACCTGTGGGTCCTCTACTGGAACTGCTTCCCTAGCTCTGCCTCGGCCTCTAGCACGGCCTCGGCCCCTCGTAGGAGCTGTGATAGGAGGATCAGGCTGCTGGTTGGTCGATGAGGAAGCACCCATTTTCGCCATCTGCAAGAGAGTAAAATAGAGACTCAATTAGCATTCAGAATTCAACTAGAACGACAGAGAATGAAAGATGTGAAGTTATTCCTAACTTTGCAGCCTCTGGGGGATATGTGCAGACGTCTCCGTACCGATCTCTCAGACTCTACCGAATTTGTCCGTGAGTTGTGAGGCCTACACAACCTAGAGCTCTGATAACCAACTTGTCACGACCCGAAATCCCACCTTCGGACCATGACTGCGTCTAACGTTGAACCCGCTAGACAAGCCAACGTTTGAACTAGACAAAATCATTAACAACTAACACAGACAAGATAACTAAAGCATCGATTGCCAACAATATGAAGGTTAACAAACAGCCAAAAATAACATAGCAATTTCGAAGTAAAACCCATATACAAATCCCAGAACTGGTGTCACATACTCACGAACTGTCTAAGAGATTACTAAAAACAAAGGTCTGAAAATAAGTACATAGGACTATCTTTGAAATAAAAAGCAAGACAGAGCTGAAAGTGAAGAGTAGAAGGTGACGCCAAGGCCCACGAACGTCTGCGGGTCTACCTCGATGTCTCCTGTATGAACTGATGAGATGCTCCGACCGTCAGTGATCACCGAGTCCGGCTACGTAGTCTGCACAACATAAGGAAGTGCAGGTGTAGCATCAGTACAACCGACCCCATGTACTGAGTAAGTGTCGAGCCTAACCTCGGTGAAGTAGTGACGAGGCTAGGACCGACAACAATATATGTACCTGTGCAATTCTATATGACAACAGGAGAAATATCGACGGAAATAAGCAAGTAAGACCGATACGGGGAGAACATGCTGGGGGTAAAAGGGGCAACAAAAATGCTAGTACGGTAGAACAGGGTAATAACTGAAATGTAAAGATAAAGGCAGGAATTTAAATTCTCAAAACAGATAATGAACAACAAAAGGCACGGCATGTCCCCTCGTGCATAACCTCACAATCACTCGGCACATAATCTCCCCTCGTGCATATATAATAACACTCGACACAGAATGTCCCCTCGTGCATAACCTCACAATCACTCGGCACGGAATGTCCCCTCGTGCATATATAATAACACTCGGCATGAAATGTCCCCTCGTGCGAAGAGTAACAAACAGTCAGCACGGCATGTCCCCTGGTGCGACAAATAATAAACAAAGCAACAATATAATGTAAAAGTCAACACTAAGCAGTCTCAAGTGCATGGAAAAACTCAATACAGTTCTATTGTCCCGGCAAGGAGAAATCATCAATTACAAACTCAACAAATGCCCGACAAGGGTCTCAGCTATAACCAACCTCGCATCAGAAACACAGATTAACCAATGTAAGCCTCAACTGAACAAATAACTCAATAACTCCGCGCGTCATGAAACAACATCAAGGTATCACTTCTAAATCACCAATTACTCATAGTGCGGAGAATATTAAGAACACAGTAAGTTACATCAAAATTGACTCACGGGCATGCTTGACCGCAACATATAGGCACTCGTCACCACGCCAATATGTTGGATATGAATTACACATAGCAAATAAGACTCTATACCTAATCCCTCAAGCTAAGGTTAGGCCAAACACTTACCTCGGCTCCGAAAATGCAAGTCAAGCCTCAATCACAGCCTTTCCTTTAGAATCCGACTCCGGAACGGTATTATCTAGACATAATCAACCCAAGTATATCAATAATGGCTCAATAAATCAAACCCATAGCCTAATTATTTATTTCAAAGCATTCTTCCTAAGATTCCAAAATTTGACCCCGGGCCCGCTTGGTCCAAACACGAGGCTCGGACCAAAACCCGATCACCCATAACCCCACGAGTTAGAATATATAATTTATTTTAAGATTCGATCCCAAATTGAGGTTGAATCACCCAAAATTCTTAAAAACCCAACTCTACCTAAAATCCCCAAATTTCTACTTTGATTTCATGATTTAGACCTAGATTCTATTGTTTGATGAAGGAAAATGGAAGTATTTAGAGTGAAAGTCACTTACCCAAGTGGTTATGGAGGTAGAAGGGCTTAGAGGTCGTCAATGGGGCTTGGAGAGGAAGAAGATAGTGCAAATTATGGAATTCCCGTAACGAACATTCTATTTTTGGCCTTTTAAATAACTGGGCGAAAATGTGCATCGCGATCGCGGGAATGGGATTGCGATCGCGGAGAGTCTGGTTCCCACGCACTGCGATCGCGAAGAAGAGCCTGGGATCCCCCCTCACTGCGATCGCAAAGAAGTGATTGCGATCGCATAGCCCAAGGACCCCACCCTGTGCGATCGCGAACTAGACCTTGCGATCGCGTAGAGTACCTAGCCAGCCCCCGCCCAAACATCCTATACCTCTATGCGATCGTGAATAGTGCTATGCGATCGCATAGAGGAACTGACCTCCCCATTCACCTATCTCTATGCTATCGCAGAGGGACCTACGCGATCGCATAGAGAAAAACCTGAAACACCAGCAACAGCCACAAAA
>ML266716.1:0-74145 GCA_005239495.1 Nicotiana undulata
GCTCACGATTTGGGCCTGGTTTCTTTGGGCCTAATGGGCTACTAAGGCCCAATACATTAAGCTACCCATGAAGCATATGTGTGGTTATGAGTGCAACAGAAATATTGGGCTAACAGCAGCCCAAATGGACGATTCCAGCAATTTTGGGCTACTTTAGTAGAGTAGACATTAGTTATAACTATATATCGTGTAATATCATTATTGGGCTTCACAACCCAATATTGATAATAGGCCATATGTAGTTCTTTTTTTTACAGTCCACTTGTAGGACATCACTCAATTTTGTTATTTTGCTATTATTATTAATAAAATAACTACTAGGTACCCAACCTAGTAGTAAAATTTGCATTAAAAAATAAAAAAATAAAAAAAACACTCACTGCACAGCGATCTTCGTGCCCGCGGCATAACCTTCGCGCCTGCGATGTCCGTGCCTACAGAAAAACCTTCGCGCCTGCTGTGTCCGCGCCTGCGACGGATTTTCGCACCTGCGGTCTTCGCACCCACGGCCAAATTCTTTGCGCCCGCGGTGCCTGGCCAGCCCATGCCTTTTCGCTTCTGCGATTCATGCCCCGCTTCTGCGATCTCGCACCTGCGGTTATCCAAGCGCAGGTGTGATCACACCCAGAAGCTAGGAGCTTCAGTTTATGCTTTCCAAGTTCAAACTTGGTCCGAGCCTCGTCCAGTTAACATCTGAGGCACCTGGGGCCCCACTGAAACTTACCAACAAGTTCCAAAACATATTATAAACTTAGTCGAGCCTTGAAATCACATCAAACAACATCAAAATCACGAATCGCAACCCGATTCAAGCTTAATGAACTTAGAACTTCAAACATCAACATTCGATATCGAAACCTATCAAACCACGTTCGATTAACCTCAAATTTTGCACACAGGTCATATACGACATTACAGACCTACTCCAACTTCCGGAATCCAAATCTGACCTCGATAGCAAAAAGTCCACTTCCAGTCAAACTTCTCTAAAACCTTCAAATTTCTAACTCTAGACAAATGACTCCAAAATGACCTACAGACCTTCGAATTTACTTCTGATCGCGCTCCCAACCCCAAAATCACCACACGGAGCTATTCCCAAACTCGAAATCCCAAACGGACATCGATAACACTAAAATAAACTTCAACCCAAATTTATGAACTTCTTCCAAAATGACAACTTCCACAATAGACGCCGAGAACGCTCCCGGGTCATTCAAAACCCGATCCGAACATATGTCTAAGTCCGAAATCATCATATGAATCTGCTGGAACCTTCAAATCCCGATTCTGAGGTCGTTTACTCAAAAATATAACCTTAGTCAAATCTTCCAACTTAATTTCGAAACGAGAATTCTCTTTACAAATCAACCCCAAAACTC
Source organism: Nicotiana undulata (assembly GCA_005239495.1). Classification (NCBI taxonomy): domain Eukaryota; kingdom Viridiplantae; phylum Streptophyta; class Magnoliopsida; order Solanales; family Solanaceae; genus Nicotiana; species Nicotiana undulata. Next base: position 1,383 of record ML266716.1, read on the forward strand.
TCGGAATTCAATTCTGACCATGCGTACAAGTCAAAATACCTGAAGTGAAGCTGCTCATGGCCTCAAACATCCAAACGACGTATTAGATCTCAAAACGACCGGTCGGGTGATTATAATAGGGGATAAGGAAACTACGGTACAACACTTATCTTCAACAAGGAGAAACAATCTCAATAGGTAGCAATTAGGCATGTAACAATTAAAGCAGAGAAGGAACAATACAAAGATAACGGGAAGAAACAGGCAAAACATATAAATTGGCGGTGCATAAGTACTCATCATCTCACATATACGCCGCTCACATGATCTTCACGTAACAATTAAGGCAAGGATTACTAATCCCTCAAGTCAAAGTTAGACACAACACTTACCTCGATCCACATGCCACTCACTGCTCAATTACCACTTTTCCTCTAGATTCCACCTCCAAACCACTCGTATATAGCCATAATTAACTTAATAACGTCAAATATTTCTAAAGAAATCAATTTCAATACATCAATTTAGGTTTCCCAAACTTTCCCCCAAAATGTCAAAAATCGATCCCGGACCCGCTTGGTCAAAACTCGAGGTTCGGACCAAAACGCATTCACCCATTAACCCCCTAGCCCAAATATGTAATTAGTTTCGAAATCCGACCCCAATTCCCCAAAAATCTCTAATTCTACCAAAACTCCCAATTTCTACCATGGAAATCCTAGATTTTAGGTTGGAAATTCATGAAATATGATGGGAAATTGAAAGAAACTGGGTTAGGATCACATACCAAAGTTAAGGGGAAGAATTGATCTTGGAGAAATCGCCTTTAGGGTTCTTGGGTTTGAAATTTTGACGAAATGGGAGTAAAATCTCGTTTAAGTCTCTTTTCATCAGATGCATATGTCGCATTTGTGACCTGAGCTTCGCAAATACAAAGGAGCAATCGCAATTGCGAAGCCCTTCACATTTCTGCTTCTTTCGCAAATGCGAGGATAATGTCGCAAATGCGACCTTTGAATCCCCACAAATGCGACTAAATGATCGCATTTGCGATCCATGCCCTTCCCAAACCCCCTTCGCAAATGCGAAGGTATACTCGCAAATGTGAAAACCCATTGGCCCAGCTTCTCTTCGCATTTGCGATGAGAAGCTCGCAAATGCGAAACTTGCAGGGTTCGCAATTGCGATGCCTGATCTCGCAAATGCGAGATCAGAAGCTTGCACCACATCAAATGCACCAGCAATGTTCTAAGTCTTGATTTTCACTTTGTAGCCTATCCGAAACTCACCCGAGCCTTCGGGGCTCTAAACCGAACATGCACAAAAGTCTTAAAACATCATACGGACTTGCTCACGCGATCAAATCGCCAAAATAACATTTAGAACTACGGATGTATCATCCAATCAAATGAATTTTCAAGAAAGCTTTAGAATTTCTATTTTCCCAACCGAGCGTCCGGATCATGTCAAACTGACTCTCTTTCTTACCAAACTTCACAGACAAGTCATAAATACTATTTTGAACCTGTACCGGGCTCTGGAACCAAAATACGGGCCCAGTATAAAAAATTCCAAACATTAACAGATTCTTAAAGCCATTTAATTTAAGACTTTAATTTTCAACAAAAATTCATATCTCGAGCTAGGGACCTCGGAATTTGATTCCGGGGCATACGCCCAGGTCCCATATTTCATTACGGACCCACCGGGATCATCAAACACGACTTCGGGTTCGTTAACTTAAAACATTGACCGAAGTCAACTAAAATTGACTTTTAAGGCAAAAATTATTATTTTCATCAGCTTTCAACATAAAAGCTTTCCGCAAACACGCCGAACTATGCACGCAAATCGAGGAGGGTAAAAATGAGATTTTTAAGGATAAAGAGCGCAGAATCAAGTTCTAAAACATAAGATGACCTTTTGGGTATTCACATTCTCCACCTCTATAACAACCGTTCATCCTCAAACGGACATAGAAAAGTACCTGAACTGGTGAATAGGTAAGGATATCTACTCCCGCATGTCCGACTCGGACTCCCAAGTAGCTGGCTCAGCGGGCTGACCTCTCCACTGCAATCTAACTAAAGGATAACTCTTTGATCTCAACTAACGAACATGCCGGGCTAGAATTGCCACCGACTCCTCCTCATAAGTTAAATCTTTTTCCAATCGGACAGAGCTAAAATCTAGCACGTGGGATGGGTCACCATGATACTTCCGGAGCATGGACACATGGAATACTAGATGAACTGTTTATAACCCCGAAGGCAACGCAAGTCTATAATCCACATCTCCCACTCTCTCGAAAATCTCAAAAGGCCCGATATATCTAGGGCTCAACTTTCCCTTCTTTCCAAACCTCATGACACCCTTCATGGGTGATACCCGAAGCAACACCCTCTCCCCGACCATGAATGCCACATCACGAACTCTATGGTCGGCATAAGTCTTCTGCCTGGACCGATCTATGCGAAGTCGATCCTAGATAATCTTGACCTTGTCCAAGGCCTCGTGTACTAGATCAGTACCCAATAACCGAGCCTCCCCCGGCTCAAACCACCCAACTGGAGACCTGCACCGTCTACCATATAATGCTTCATCAAATCCATAAATGTTGATGGGGCATTGGTCAACCCAAAGAACATCACCAGAAACTCATAGTGCCCATATATCGTCCTAAAAGCTGTCTTAGGGACATCGAATGCCCTAATCCTCAACTGATGATAGTCAGATCTCAAATCAATCTTTTAAAACACATTGCCACCCTGAATCTGATCAAATAAATCATCAATCCTCGGCAATGGATACTTGTTCTTGATGGTGACTTTGTTCAACTGCCGATAATCTATACATATCCTCATAGACCCATCTTTCTTCTTCACAAACAATATCGGTGCACCACAGGGCAAGACACTAGGTCTAATGAATCCCTTATCAAGAAAATCCTGCAATTTGTCATTCAATTCTTTCAACTTTGGTGGGGCCATCCGATATGGCGGAATGGAAATGGGTTGAGTGCCTGGTGCCAAATCAATACAAAAATCAATATCCCTATCGGGTGGCATCCCCGGTAGGTCTGACGGAAATACCTATGGAAACTCACGAACAACAGGCACAGAATCCATAGGAGGAACCTCCGCACTAGAATCACGAACATAAGCCAAATAGGCCATACACCCCTTCTCGTCCATACGTCGAGCCTTCATATAATAAATAACCATGTTGGTATAATGTCCAAGAGTTCCTCTCCACTCTAATCGAGGCAACCCCGGCAAGGCTAATGTCAATGTCTTATCGTGACAGTCCAAAATAGCATGATAAGGGGACAACCAATCCATACCCAATATAACATCGAAATCAACCATATCGAGAAGTAGAAGATCTACACTGGTCTCAAGACTCCCAACAGTGACCACACACGAACGATATACACGATCTACAATAATAGCATCCCCCATAGGTGTGGACACATATATAGGGGAACTCAAAGAATCACTAGGCACAACCAAACATGAAGCAATATAAGATAACACATAGGAGTAAGTAGACCCCGGATCAAATAGAACTGAAGCATCTCTACTGCAAATTGAAACAATACCTGTAATAATAGCATCAGATGACTCAACCTCAGGTCTGGATGGAAAAGAATAACGTCGGGGTTGGACCCCACTACTCTGAACCATGTCCATGGGACGGCCTCTAGCTGGCGGGCCTCCACCTCTAATGGCCTGACGTCCACCTTTAACAGTATGGCCCCTACCTCTGGCTAGATGACCCCTACCTCTGGCTGGTTGAGCAGGCGGTGCAGCGACTGGTGCCGAAACCATGGCTCGAGAGCTCTGATGTTGTGGTTGAACACCCAATAATCTCGAACAGGTCCTCCTAATATGCCCATAACCACCACACTCGAAACATCCATCCTAATACTGTGGCTGTGGAAACTGAGACTGAATAGGAGGTGCGCAAATAGGAGCTAGTGGAGCACTGTAGGCTGGCTGCTCAGAAGGAGGCACATAAAGACCACGACCCCCTGAAGCATTGTGGGATGCCTGAAGCGCTGAATAGAACGACCTAGGAGGATGGCCTCTAACGAAAGTACCCCTGCCTCCAGATGAGGCGTTGCTGAATCCACCAAAATGACGAGGTATCTTGTCTTACCCCTGACCTCCCTGTCCAAGAACCATCTCGGCTCGTCTGGTGACATTGGCCGCATCCTGGAAAGAAATCTCGTTCCAAACTTCTTAGCCATCTGCAATCTAATAGTCGGAGAAAGTCCCTCAATAAACCTCATCACCCTCTCTCTCTCTCTCACTAGGAAGTAGAAGAGTAGCATGACGGGCCAAATCCACAAAACGGGTCTCATACTGAGTAACAGTCATGCTTCCCTACTAGAGACGCTCGAACTGACGGCGGCGCTCCTCTCTCAAGGTGATAGGCAGAAACTTCTCTAAGAAGAGATGAGAGAACTAGTCCCAAGTAAGAGAAGGCGACCCAGCTGGTCTAGTCAACAAATAATTCCTCCACCATTTCTTGGTGGAACCAGTCATATGAAAAGAAGCAAATTTGACCCCATTGGTCTCCAATATACCCATGTTCTGAAGAACCTCGTGACAGCTGTCGTGATACTCTTGGGGATCCTCTAAAGTAGCACCACTGAAATGAACTGGAAAGAGCTTGGTAAACCTATCCAATCTCCACAAAGCCTCAGAAGACATAGCTGACCCATCACCGGGTTGTGCCGCAGCAACCGGCTGAACTACTCCGACTGGATGGGTTGCTGGAGTCTGAAACTCGGGAGCCATCTTCTCTAGAGTGGGAGTGGCAGGAGTCCAGGCTCCTTTTCTAGCCTGAGAGACGGCTGGTGCCATAGAGAATGCGTCAGTCTGGGCCACACTCTCCATAAATCCCACCAATCGGACCAAGGCATCCTAAAGCATAGGGGTGGCAATAAACCCCCTCCGGGACTTGAGCTGGTCCGGCAGGAATAGTCTGAGCTGGAACCTCCTCATTGCACTCTACCTGAGGCTCCACGGTTGGGGTTGTTGCTTGGGCTCTAGGCTGAGCCCTTCCCCTGCCTCGGCATCGACCTCTGCCCCTCGTAGGAGCTGATGCTGAAGGCTCTAACTACTACTCAATTGAAGAAGTGGTACGCGTTCTCGCCATCTGCGGAGAGTAAGAATAGGAGAGTTTAATCAGTATTGAGAAAACAAAATCGCACAACGGAGTTGAATAAAAGTGAAATTGTTCCTAACTTTAAAGCCCGTGGGAGATAAGTACAGACAGCTTTGTACCGATCCCCCGGACCCTACCAAACTTGTCCGTGAATTGTGAGTCATATGCAACCTAGTGCTCTAATACCAACTTGTCACGACCCAAAATTTCCACCGTCGGGACCGTGATGGCACCTAACATCACACTTGCCAGGCAAGCCAACATTAGAGATTATTTAACCAATTATTTACCTTTTAGTGATTATCAGCAGACAAACAAAGATAAAACAAAATAAACGTGAAGCTATATAGATATCGTCTTTAATTACATGCTACTTCGACCTAGAATCTGGAGTCACAATTCACGAACACACTATGATTTTATACAAATATTTGTCTAAAAGAAATTATAATTTTTTGGGAAATAAAGAAAAACAGTAAGTATAGAAGTGTAGAAGGGAACACCAGGGCTTGCGGATTCCATCAAGACTACCTTGGGTCTCCGAGTTGTATAATCAGTAGCCAACCTCTCAATCAACCACTACCTGCTCCGAATTTTGCACAGGAAGTGCAAAGTGCAGTATCAGTACAATCTCGACAAAGGAGTGACGAGGCTACGGTGGGACACTCACAATATAAACTGCATACAGTGAATAATAAGACAGAAAAGAAAGCAGAATAACGTAAAAGAAGTAACTTGCAGGGAATAAATACAAAACTCAACGTGTCTCATGAGTATTCAACTATAACCAATCCCTAAGTGAAATACAAAACTACCAAATAACTTACACAGTCGAAGAAAACACATAAACATATAAACGGTTACGGCGCGCAACCCGATCCCACCGTACATATCACAATCCATCATTATCTCTTCTTAATATCATAAATACAAAATATAGATAAAATGTTGCGGTACCAACCCGATCCCACCATATCATAATAAAAAAAATCACGATTCACCCTTATATCACAACATTCCACCCTTATTACATCTATTGTGACGCGCAACCCGATTCCACCGTTTAATAGCAATTCACCTCTATTACTCCTCAATATATCACCCTTATTCCTCCTGTTGCGGCGTGCAACCCGATCCCACCATATTCATATCAATTACACAAGAAGTATAGAAGTTCCACAAAATTAACACAAGACCCTTATCAATACTTAAACTTCAGAATAAGGCGATTGGAAACCTTATACTCAATAAAACCCTAGACAAATAATACTACTCAGCGAGACCAATCCAGAACATCACTAAAAACAATTAAGAACAACTTAAGCAAGTAATAGGGGATAAGGAAACTACGGTACAACAATTATCTTCAACAAGGAGAAACAATATCAACAGGTAGCAATTAGGCATGGAAATACAAGTAGTCATGTAGCAATTAAAGAAAAGAAGGAACAATACAAAGAGAACGGGAAGAAACAGATAAAACAGATAAATTGGCGGCGCATAAGTACTCGTCAACTCACATATACGCCGCTCACATGATCTTCACATAACAATTAAGGAAAGGATTGCTAATACCTCAAGTCAAAGTTAGACACAATACTTGCCTCGATCCACAAGTCACTCACTGCTCAATTACCGTTTTTCCTCTAGATTCCACCTTCAAACCACTCGTATCTAGCCATAATTAACTTAATAACATCAAATATTGCTAAAGAAATCAATTTCAATACATAAATTTAGATTTCCCAAACTTCCCCCAAAAAGTCAAAAATCGACTCCGGGCTCGCTTGGACAAAACTCGATGTTCAGACCAAAACTCATTCACCTATTCACCCCCGAGCCCGAATATTTAATTAGTTTCGAAATCCGACCCCAATTTCCTAAAAATTCCTAATTCTACCCAAACCACCAATTTCTACCATTGAAATCCTAGGTCTTAGGTTGGTAATTCATGAAATATGATGAGAGATTGAAAGACAGTGGGTTAGGATCACTTACCAAAGTTTTGGGGAAGAATTGGTCTTGGAGAAATTCCCTCTAGGGTTCTTGGGTTTGAAATTATGAAGAATTAGAGAAACATTCCGTCTAAGTCTCTTTTCATCAGCTGCAGATGTCACATTTGCGACCTGAGCTTCGCAAATGCGAAGGAGCAAACGCAATTGCGAAGCCCTTCACATTTGTGCTGCTTTCGCAAATGCGAGGATAATGTCGCAAATGCGACCTTTGAATCCCCGCAAATGCGACTAAATGATCGCATTTGTGATCCATGCCCCTCAAACTCCCTTCGCAAATGCGAAGGTATACTCGCAAATGCGAAAACCCATTGGCTCAGCTTCTCTTCGTATTTGCGATGAGAAGCTTGCAAATGCGGAACCTGCAGGGTTCGCAATTGCGATGCCTGATCTTGCAAATGCGAGATCAGAGGCATGCACCAGATCAAATGCACCAACAATGTTCTAAGTCCCAATTTTCACTCCGTAGCCTATCCGAAACTCACCCGAGCCCTCGAAGCTCTAAACCGAACAGGCACACAAGTCTAAAAATATCATACGGACTTGCTCGCACGTTCAAATTGCCAAAATAACACCTAGAACTACGAATTTAGCATCAAATCAAATGAAATTTTCAAGAAAGCTTTAGAATTTCTATTTTCCCAACCGAGCATCCGAATCACGTCTTCGTGTCTTACTAAACTTCACACACAAGTCATAAATACTATATTGAACCTCTATCGGGCTCTGGAACCAAAATACGAGCCCGATATAAAAAATGCCAAAGATTAACAGATTCTTAAAACCATTTAATTTTCAGACTTTTAATTTTCAACAAAAATTCATATCTCGAGTTAGGGACCTCAGATTCGATTTCGGGCATACGCTTAGGTCCCATATTTTATTACGGACCCATCGAGACCGTCAAAATACGGGTCCGGTCCGTTTACTCAAAACGTTGAACGAAGTCAACTAAAATCGAATTTTAAGGCAGATTTTCATCAACTTTCAACATAAAAGCATTCCGGAAATACGCCTGGACTGCGCACGCAAATTGAGGAGGGTAAAAATGAGATTTTTAAGGCTAAAGAGCGCAGAATCGAGTTCTAAAACATAAGATGACCTTTTGGGTCATCACACGTGGGAATAGTTCTATTAGCTCCTTTTTTTGTTTTTGCGAAACTTGTGTAACCTTTTACAACTATGACTATACGTACTTCTACATCCAAATATTTCGGTCGTATCATTCAAAAATAGAAATCAAATGTGACCAGAAAAAGGGGGAGAAAAAACGGATAGCAACAACATATCAAGAAAATGACTTTTACCGTCTAATAAGAATTTTTTTCCCAAATCGAATGATAGACTTTCATGTTATGATATATAGATAATAAAGTTGCATGAACAAAAGGTAGAACTGAAACATTTAATGTATAAATCTTGATGGGGCATGGGAATCTACTTCTTGACCATATAATTTTTTTGAAATTTATTTTAAACGATTAATCGTGAAATACATATATAAAGCACATAAAACAACAACAAAAAGTAAAAGAAGATTCGGTTGACGAACGGAAAATTTAATGCTAATAGTTTTTCTAAAGTAGGTTAAGTATTTGTTATTGAAACTCAAAGACAAGTTTTGGTAGGAGACTTAAAGTGACGAATTCTTAGCCAACTTGAAAATCATAAATGTTAGCTGATCTAGTATTAAACTTAATGGAGATTACAACTTTATCCAACATAGAAGGTAACTTAATTCACTTTTGAAAGGGAAGAAAAGTTCGATCGATAATTCAAGGATATTTTAATCGTTTAATATTTGGTATCTTAATATTCGTACTTTTATAATAATATAGATAGATATAGATATAAATAGATAGATATATACTGAGTCGGGCGGCTAAACTTGCAAACCCATGGTAGGACTGCAAAATCTTGTAGTTCCAGTTGGAAACAACAAGACTTGGTCTTTGATTGTGTTGGAGGAGGGTTTCAGGTCTATGCGCTGCTGGCCGGCTAGGAATTTCAAGCTTAGAGCTGGTGATCTTGATCTGGGATAAGTTGGACTCCTCGGCCGCTACAATTGTTACTTAAAATATTCTTTATTTATTAACTTCTGAAATGATTATTTTTATTTTGGTCACAGAATTGAACTAGAATGATTTGAAAAACCTAGAACGGAAATTATAATTCCTGGGCATTTGCACAAATTGCTTTTATTAGACTACTATTTAAATGTTATCCCGTTAGCACAGTGAGTTAACTTTGTTTTGCGAAAACAAAATTCATCCAACTAATTTTAAAATACAAAATATAAACCACTGGACAGAATTTAAAAAGTCATGACCTCAGAAACACCATATATATACTTATATAGAAGCGAGAATAAGGAGCTCTTGGTCGTCTAGGGGTACTTTAGTCTTTTCAACGTATTTTAGTTTTTGTGTTATGTTTTACACAGCCGTGTAACCTTTTCGTTGAATTCTTTTCGCTTCGTTCGCGCTCCGTTTCTCTCTCTTGGATACGTGCCTTTTCATCGTCTCCTTAATTCGTTTCTGACGTGGATTTGTTTGGCGCTGTGAGTTGTTCTTCTAGCTATGCTATACCTACGTTTTTGGTGAGTATCTATGATATAGTTAACGTTATCCCTTGAAGTTTGTTTACCTGCGTGCCCCCTGCTTCTGCATATTTGCTCTTCAACATCAAGGTTATATTGGACAGTTTACTGCACTGGTTATGTGTGACCGCGCAATAAATACTGTCTTTTGCTTTTTCTGCGATCTTTCTGCTTGGTGGCTGAAAGGTGAATACTCCGCCCTTTTGTATTTTATCTCCTTTTGTAGATTTGTGTGGTTGCATTAATGGACTGTAGCGGGGTTGGCAGCTTTTAACTATTATTACTTAATGGTTTATATGTGAACTAATTTCCTGTTCTATGAATCATCCGCATCGATTTTGTTTGATTTAGTCAGAGCCTCAGAGGATGCATTGTAATTTAATTAGCCATTTTGACTAGAAAGTTTTTATAGTTGTTTGTAAATAGAGACCTTCTTTGCTGAAGCCTTCCGAGTAGTTGTCGTCCAATAGAGAAATTAGATCAAGTTCCACCTTGTTGAAATGTCTTGCGCTTACCCTGGTCCTGCGCAATGGTTCATCGCATTCAGGGGTGTAGCTACTACTGTTATGAGTGCAGAAATGGCTTATGACCTCATTGCCTGGATTCTATTTGCTTCATTTTTTTCTGTTGGATAGGAATTTGGTTTTCGAGAAAATAAAAATGGATCTTCAAGAAAACTGCTTTTATCAAGCCCTATATTTAACAAGGCTGGGAAGTTGGTTAGCCTTTTGTTGTCGAGCTTTCTACAGTAAACTTTAACTTTGTTTCTCTTCTTGCAAATTGTACTGGAGATAGGAAATCGCAACACTTGAAAATGTAGGTGCATTGCTGCCGGAATTCATCCGACCCATTGGTAGCTTGCGAAGAATATACTACTCTAATGGAACTAAAACACAAATTACAGTCTTTGCATGGCGTATTCCTGAAATATGGAGGGGTAAGTCAAAGCCTTAATGCTAATAGTCCATCTCTCCAAGAATCTAAGGAATATCTAATACGTACCAAATACCATTTTCATCTGCAAATCTGTTTCTCAATATCCAGAAAATCTAAATATTTCCCAAGGGCTTTGATTTTGAAGTAAGAGCGCAACACATTAGGTATACGCCACGAGTTCGGATCTTGCCGAAGATAAAAGCTCGAATTTTAAGGGGAGAAGGGGAGAGGGACAGGCACATTATCTAATGAGGTTCGAGCCTTGCGCCACTGACCATCGAGAATTTCGTGTTTATTAAAGAAATTTAATTAACCTATATTGTTCTTGTTTTGCTTTTTCCTATTTAGGATGCATATATAAGTGGACAGGATTGTGCTGATAATGTTGAGAAAAGGCCTATTGCAAAATCCAAGATTGAAATTGTCAGATATAAAGGACCTTTGCCGACTAAAGTGAGTCAGAACTTGCCCTACTCTATGTGAGTATTTCTCTTGATATTCAATAGACTTTTCTGATTAAGTCTACCCTTTCTACTAGTACCATTGTATATATATTCTCTTCATTTTTTGTTTTCTTAAGGCAAAATGTAACTGGATTCCTACTTCACGGAGTCAATGCTCTATAGATTGTGAGTATCTTGCATCTGGTTCAATATTTTCAATAAGCACCTTATATTATATTGTTGATGTTATAACAATTAGTATTTCTAACAGGTATCCTACTTAGTCACCTTGGAAGGTAATATTGTGCAGAAAAATTTTCTCCATCAAAGAGGCAAATAGATTATGCAGATATACCGCGAATATTGATGTTGTATTTGTCATTGTCATGAGAAGGAGTGAATAGAGATCCAATCAATTATTGGCTATGAATCCAACCCTTTTCCGTTCTTTGGAGTAAGGGGGAGGGAGGGGAAAAGAAGGGACCCAAAAAAATGAATTCATTCGTGGTAGTTGCAATAGTAATCATTTGATCCGACTAATAAAACTTTATGATTTTAATCAATTGTTAAAATACTGCAATTGGGTTGAAATTATGAGTTTGTCGCATTCTTGGTTTAACAAGTATTAGTGCCTCTATGTCCATAAAGTAGGTAAAGCAACCGTTTTAGGCTTCACATTTATGGGGATTCATTTTTTGGTATACCTAAGTTCTCTCTCTCTCTCTATATATATATATAAAATAATAAATTAAAAAAGAAACTATAAAGTGAAACAATACTTGAGAAGTTTGTATAAAAAGAGAACACAAATTTGAGATAGTGAATGCCAATGGGAGGGGCCCACTTTTATCACTCATGGTAATTTATTTTTAAAGAAAAATAAAATCTGAAAGTACAATTACATAGTGGTAACCAACGTTATTAATTTTTTGGGAATGGGAAGAGTCCCTCTATAAGGAGGATATCTTGGAAAATAATTAATTAGGTAGGAATTTATTCTTATTGGTTGTAATACATAAACAAGTATAACTTTTACTTTAAAGTTTTAACTTTTCTATCACAAGTCATAACTTTCTCAAGAAAAGTGAAAACAAAAACGTGTGCACTATTCTATATTATATTTTTGTACTTTGTTCTTCAATTCAAGCTTCCATTCTACAATAGCCAAAGATCAAGCATTATTGTGGAGGTTCAGAGTTCAGTGTATTGATTTAAAAAAAGTAGAGTATTGAAAGCATTGAAGCAATAAGATTTCAAACTCCACAAATAAGAGATGCTTTATTGAAATTAGTAGAAATTAGTGATGATCCAAAAACTAAAAGTGAAGCTAATTGCTTAGTAACATATGAACTCGAAAATTTTGAATTTTTATTGGGTATGACTATTTGGTATGATATATTATTTGCTGTTAATTCAGTTAGCAAAAGTATGCAGTCAAAAGACATGCATATTGATGTTGCCATTGATCAATTAAAAGGTTTAATTTCTTTTTTTAACAAATATAGAGAAGAAGGATTTGCAACTGCTATGATTTCTGCCAAGGAAATTGCATTTGAAATGAATATCGAACCCGAATTTTGTAAGAAACGTGTGATATCTAAGAAGAAACAATTTGATGAGAATGTTGATAATGAAATCTCAAAGTCTCTTGAAGAGTCCTTTAGAGTTGATTACTTTTTATACATAGTATAGACAAGGTTATTTTTTCACTTCAAAATAGATTTGAACAATTTGAAGCGTATGAAAATATTTTTGATTTTCTATTTAGTGGTAAAAAACTAAGATTACTAGATGATGAAAATTTAAAAACACATTGCCTTAATCTTGAATTTTTCTTAAAGCATAATAATCAATCTGATATTGACGGTTTTGATTTATTTTCTGAGTTGAAAGTATTAAGGGAAATAGTACAAGTAGAAGATAATAGTTTAATCGATATACTCAATCAAATAAACAGACTTGATTCTTTTCCAAATGCCTATATTGCTTATAGAATAATGTTGACAATTCTTGTTACCGTTGCTTCAGCGGAAAGAAGCTTTTCAAAATTAAAATTGATAAAATCTTACCTAAGATCAACAATGTCTCAAGAGAGATTAAATGGGTTAACTATATTGTCAATTGAGAAAGACTTATTAGGAGAAATTGATTATAAGAAAATTATTAGTAACTTTGCATCTAAAAAAGCTAGAAAAATTGATTCAAATAATAATAAAAAATTAAAAACATTAAGGCGCCTCGTTAAAGTTTGGCTTTAGGCCCCAAAATACGTCGGGCCTCCCCCGAGTATTAGCAATATTGAAGAAGGTTGTGTGTTTACATGGTCATTTTCATCTTTTCTTTAATTATTTTGGCCGTGGATATTGAAGGAAAAAATGTATGTAATGAAGGAGGAGTTAAGGAAAGTATTGGTATTTGGAAGGTCAAAGTGAGTTGGAAAATAAAGCAGGTAGCCATAAAAAAGAAGATGAATTGTTGTGAACTTTTTTCTTCTGGCTTCTGCTTATGTTTTGTTATTAGGTGGTAAAAGTGTAGATCTTATTAGATATTAATGTTGTTTTTTCTTGTTAACTTTTGACGTGTAGAAGTAATTGCAGTAGTAATCCTTTGATTTGACTAATACAACTTGTTCATTTTGATCAATTTTGAGTGCTACACTAAATCTGATTTTAGTTTAACTGCAAGTATTTGAACATTATAATTTTTCACCATTCATAGGATATCACTAAAATGAATTAAGATAATACATTTTCCCCAAGTAAGCCCGGGCTCCTCACAACTAGTGCTACAAATAATCGAATAATTTCGCCTCCATCTCGTTCCACGGGTCATTGAAAGATTTACGGGCCTAATATTGTTGTTTGGGCTTTGCTTTTGTTAAAGTTCTGTGGTTTGACTTTGAAATGAATCGAAATTAAAAGGGGATTTGGTATGGCACGACGACTTGGTCCAACAATTGGCATAAAAAATTGGGAAAAGTGCACGGTTAGCCACTAATATCACATATATTTACTTTTAATCTACTGTTTAAAATGTCTTTAGTCCTTAGCCACTGCTTTAATAAACTTTAACTACCCGGACGAAAATACACTTCTGCTCATGTCCTTAACTTTTGAACTTAACTTCAGGACTTCAGGACTACATGTCCTTAACTTTTGAACTTGTAACTCTAAGTTCAGGACTTCAAGACTACATGTCCTTAACTTTTGAACTTGGAACTCTAAGTTCAGGACTTCAGGACTACATGTCCTTAACTTTTGAACTTGGAACTCAAACTTCAGGACCAAGCGTCCTTAACTTTTGAACTTGTAAGTCAAAGTTAATGACCTATTGTCCTTCACTTTTGATCTTGTAACTGCAAGTTAAGGACTGTCTGTCCTTAACTTTTGGAGTTGTTAGTCTAAGTTCAGGACCAAGTGTCCTTAACTTTTGAACTTGTAAGTCTAAGTTCAGGAACAAGTGTCCTTAACTTTTGAACTTAGAATTCAAAGTTAAGGACCAAGTATACTTAACTTTTGAACTTGTAAGTCAAAGTTCAGGAACAAGTGTCCTTAACTTTTGAAATCTTAGTTTCCATGCCAATAATTCCAAGATCTTTGGTTAACTCCGTAATTAGAGTAAAAAAAAGTGACATGCCTAGTTGTACATTACTCAAAGCCCATAAGTATAGATTCAAGTAAAAAAATGGCGGAGCGGAACGTCAAATGAATATGTCGTATTAAAAAATATATAGTAACAATAAAGCAACAATCCAAGCCAAATAATGTGAAAAAGTTCTACAACAATTAAAGAATTTTAGGTTGATCAAGCAGAACATTGATTCACCCAAGTCGTGAATTTGTGGAATCATTAGGTCTAACACAATCATCTCATCGTACCCATGCTACATAATCAATCTCATCTCTTGCTTTCTTGTAAAGTTCGAGTGGGTATCAAACTTGAGAGAGAAGCGAGGGTTTGGGAAGAAAAGCAACGGAAGAAAGGGTAAAAATGTCTTCTCATATTAATTTTAATAGAGTAGTGGCTATTTTTTCTCAACATTAGAATTGTAGGATAAAAAATAAATACCACCTTAAATAGTGGCTACCCCGCGCCATTGGGCCTAAACAAATCAACGTTTTAGGTAGCCTAAAATTATTCTCTCTTCTAATGGTTCAACCACCATCCTAAAAATAAGCCCCATTAAAATTATTTTCCTTAAAAATAGCAAAAAATATTTAAAACCCTCTCTCTCTTCTCTCATTGCAACCATCATCCTAGAAATTATGTTTCATTTTCTTAAGTTGAATTCGAAAAAACTCCCAAATATATTTTAATTATTTTTCTAGTTTTTTATCTGTTTATCCAAATATACATAACACATTAATAATTATATTATTTGTATATCGCAATGTATGACATAATAATAATGTGTAAATCAAAAAAGTATATTAAAATTGTATTTTCCTTCTTTGTATAACATTTTTCAGATTTAGAACTCAAGTTCAAGACGGGTACACATGTATATCCCCTGTTGTATCATGTGTATATCTCTATGTACATCAGTGATATCTCATGTATATCATGTGTATCTATGTATATCCATGAAAATTTGTGTTATATACACGATATAAAAAGTGATATACATACGTCCTTAAAAACCTGTGTGTGATATATACTGATGTATACGATATACAACGTGGGATATACTTTTCACAGTTGGACTTTAGGTCTGATGTTTTTACCTAAAACCAGTCTAAATCACTTCTAATCTTGCTCAAAGTTCGTATATACCTCGTTTAGGTTTTTTCAACCAATTTCAATCACACCCACTCGTTCAATCCAACCAAAAAAAAAAGGAAGAAAAATAAAGTTGAAATGTATTTTTTCTCTCTTAGAGGGTGTTTGGATTGGCTTTTAAGCTAGTCAAATCAGCTGTTAAGCTCTTTTTAGCTTTTTTCAGTGTTTGTCAAAATGAAAAAGTTCTTAAAATAGGTTAAAAACTACTTAAAACAAGCCAAAATCAAGAAGCTGGGCAATTCCAACTTATTGCTTTTTGGCTTAAAAGCTATTTATGCTGAAAAGCCACTTTTTTAAGCCAATCCAAACGGGCTCTTAGTCTTTGCTTCTGATTTTCTCTGATGTGAGATTAGTCTTAGCTTTTTATCCCACTGATCTTTTTTATGGGAGCGAAAGAGAAGAGATAGAAGAAGAAATACAATGACAGAAAAGGTGAGGGAAGCAGTGAATAAGAAGGGAAGTGAGTGGCGAGGAGAAGGGGGGGGGGGGTGGGGGGGGGGGGGGGGGGGGGGGAGCAGACGGTTTGAGAGAGAATATATAAGAGATTAGTTTTTTTAGAATTTGACTATTTAATGCCAATTATTTGGGACTATCTTTGCCAAACCTAATATAAGACTAAAATATTATCAATTCTTGTTATGTATTGTCAAATGATGTCAATTTTTCAAATTAAAACCCAACACGTTCTTTCGTTTTTTAGACCCTTTCACAGTGAGTTCAAGATCACTTGTGATTTTGTTAGTGTTTTTTTTTCCTGTCACATAGTTAATAAGGATAGGATCAGGGACACATGCATCATTGAGGCGGCGGGTCCAATTGAATTCATAATTTTCAATGTGGAACCACTACAATATTATGCATATATAGTTGTAAAGTATATCGTAGCTAAACATAAAAAATTTCGTGGCTAAACACTTTAGCCACAATAATTTTTTTCGTAGCATCCGTAGCTAGAAGTAGCGTAACTAAAAGTTAGCTACAAACTTTAACATTTCGTGGCTAAGAATTAGTACTTATTACTACAAGAATTTTTGTGATGTGACTATATTAATAAAAAAATATTACCACGAAAAATGTATGTTTATAACTAATTAGTTTATTCTTTTGCTACGAGAAATCAATTTTGTAGCTATCTTGTATACTTTAGCCACAAAGGAATATACTGTGGCAAAAGATGTTATTTATTTAGCCACAAAATTTAAATATGTAATTGTGCTCACATATTATATTTAACTACCAACCCCTAATTTCATAGCTATAAATAGTCAAATATCCATAATTAGATTTGTTATTATGTTTTATTTGATGACTAGATTTTTATTAAATATTATTTTAATTTATGAAAATTAATTTATCAAAGATAATAAATATTCCTTCCCATGCGTTACTATTTTTCTTTTTTATCTCAATAAATGATTTCTGAAATTTTCGAATATTCTATATCCATACATCTTTGATCAAACCATAAAAACAAACAATAATAAACTTTAAAATATCACTTTATTATACAAATTGACATCTAAATATTTTTACAAATTAATTCTAAAATATACAAGTCTAAAGTACAGTCGATTATTTAACAATATCTATAAATTTTTTGAAGAGTTCCATATTAGAAAGAAACTAAATTCTAAGTAGTTGATCTGGGAATTGAAGATGTTGCCACCAAGTGATCTTCTGCAGTCAAGGATGAAGTAATTTCACTCTTTTGCATATAGGATGAATCCTTGATCGTCTTGCATTCAATAGATTAAAATGCATCCTATAAATTCAAAATAAACAATAATTAGCACAAAAAAATAAGCGAACCAAAGCAAACATTAATACAAAGATGCAAGTTTGATTGGTTAAAATGCTAGTAGAACATTCAAAGAGAGAAAAATTATGTGTAGATAATTTTACAAGAATGTTTAGCATATAACAAGAGGAAAAAATTCAAAGCAACAAGATAAGTAACAAACCTGTTTACTTTTTATAAACTTTTGAAAGGATTTTCATCTCATTTTGTAACGTCTTTTCGATGAACTGTGGCCCCTTTCAATATAATTATAATCTTCAAGGTTACATTCAATATCTATCACAATATGACACAATATTTATTAAATTGTTAGAATATAAATCCGAAAATTCAAGTCAAATAGGTGTGTGGGGGTTGAAAAATCTGAAGATGTAAATACATAAACATACCTGAAAAGAGAAAATGCACGTGGCTATGTAGCCAGGGTCCCGTTAATTTGCAGTGTTCATGTGTAGAAAAAAAGAAAAATGGGAAAAGGGAGAAAAGGGGGTGGCGGCTGGGCAAGAAACATAGAAAGTGAGATTGAACTTTTTATTAGGTTTTGGGAATTGTTGTTTGGGCCGATGGCCTATACGTTCCTTTTTTTTTTATTTTTAAATATATATTTGTTTCCTTTTATTTCTTACTTAATATAAATATCATAAATGAAAGAAATGTAAGAACTAACAAATACAAGTAAGTAAGAAAATCATCTATGAAAAATGTAAAAGATTAAATACATAATTTACACTAAGTAAATAGAAAATCAACTTGTATGAAATAAATATATTCTATAATATACTATATTCTTTATAAATTTTTTTCGTCCTATACGATATAATTGATTTTGTTGTTTACTCCTATTTCAATTATAATAACTTCTTAATTTTTGTTTAATTAGATTATTATAGTTACTAAATTATTAAAATAGTATTAGATCATTAAATATACAACTTTTTTATTTATCAAAATTGAGGGTAATTAGGGATTAATGTAGATAGATACAAACATATTGTCTAAATTTGATATTGCTTGTTCATATCTAACTAAAATTAATTACATGTTTATTTAAATTTTATAGAAATTACAAGTATAAATTTGTTTAATATGAATTATAATATACTAGCTAGTTTTGTTATACACTCTAATATCAATCATATTAAAATTCTATTTCTTAAGTGAAACTTAATAATATCGAATTACGTAAACATTATAAAATATCAAATAATAGTCACAAGAAAAACATGATCCTCTTCATGCATCTTTATCATATTTAATTCTCCATTCTTATATTCAATGTATAATATAATTTATGACACTTAGAAACTTATTAAGATAGTGAATCACTTTCACACAGACACATATATAATTGGTGCAAGAGTGGTGCAAGATTATAATTGTTTAAAGTCTATAAAATTATTCATCCACACATCAATTATAGTTAAAACTGAATTTTCATAACTTGATATTATTTGAGCAACTCTTATTTATGTCATTGAAATAAAAATATTCACCTATGAAATTTTGTAGACATAACTTATTGTGGTTAAAATACTATTATTTTCTAATTATACGACTAAAATTATTGTTAACTCGTAAATTTATCGTTACCTTAAATTTGTGGCTATTAATTTTGTCATAGTAGTTGTAATTACTATCTAACTATTTTTTGTTTTCTTAAAATAAGAAGATAAATATCTATTTGACTACAGAATTTTGTTTCAACTTTTTAATGTGGCTAGAAGAATGCTATTGTTATAGCAAATTTACCTTGTGACAAAAACTAATGATTAGTTAAAATTTTTTTATCGTAGCAATAAATTTGTGTAATATTATTTTATCTTGATAAATAATTGTAGATATTAAGCCAACTATTGTCATTGCATTTTAGTATTTGAAGCAAAATTATTTATTTAGTAACATTTTGATCAAAATAATCTATTGTGACTAAAAGGTTATTGTTGCTATATTAAGTTTCAGCTCGTGGCAAAAATTCATAATTAGCTACGAAATTCTATTATAAAAAAAAATATGTGGCTAATTTAAGCTATACTGCTACTGACTTTAAATAACGTGAAGCAAAAATATTCATTTAGGTACAATATTTTGTTTCATATATTTTATTGTGGCTAAAAAACTGCTATATCTATAGTAAGTTTCAACTCGTGACAAAAGAATTAATGATTAGCTATGAAATTCAACTATAGCAATAAATCTGTGGCTATATAATTTAACTACTGCCACAACTTTTTAGAACTTGAAGCAAAAATACTCATTTAGCTACAATATTTTGTTTAAAATAATTTATTGTAGCTAAAAGGTTACTATTGCTACAATAATTATTAGTGCGTGTCAAGACCTATGATTATTTGTAGCAATAAATTTATAGCTATTTAGGTAATTATTGCCAGGACTATTAGCAATTATAGCTAATATGAGGAATTAGCTTTACCAACTTAATTTTCGTGGCAAAGAAATTTTACAATTTTGTAAATAGCCATAGGATACTAATTTTTGTCGCTATTATTAGGTACTAGCTATAATTTTTAAATTCGTAGCTAAGATTTCGTAGCTATAGATGTATAATGTTGTAGTGAACATAAATTTATATATAAGAAATTATTAAAATTATAACCAATAATAGTAAATATATATATGAAATTATGAATGCATAACTTTAAGAATATAATGAGTTCAGTACTAAAAATTTTAAAAGTTAAACCCATATAATTCAAATTCTGAATCTGCCTCTGAACATGATACACTGGAAATGATCGATGAATTCAAACATAATTATACGTATAACACGTCAATATTTGGGTTGATTTCTTCTTCTACAAAAAGAAAATGACAAAAATAAAGCAAAAGGTCTTTCATGCTTTACAGTATCTCCAAAATTTCACGGGTATATAATGACATCTCACATAGGAAAAAGGAAAATGGACATGATGGCAGATAAAACTTTTGCAAACACCCCATATGCCAAGGCTAATGGAGATAGTGGTACGATATTCAACTCTTTGATGCAGACGTTATATATACTGAAAATTTATAGATTTTTTTATTTTCTTAGTAAATTTCATTTGTAATAATAGGATATTTATTAATTTTATCTGGTTGCTAATTAATATAATATACATATTTATCTTTAATTACCTTATAACCTATATGAACGTGTAAACATTTTTACGTAAGCATACAAAAATAATTTACGTGCAAAAGGATACGGTGTCCAACTTTCGGGTTCGTCTGGTTAATTAATAATTACATGCATGCTCTATAAGTCTGTAACTGCAAATTAAAGGGAAATAAAGCTTGCAGTTAGTTTCACTCAACAAAGTTGACGTTATCTCTCCTTAGTTCTTTAGGTTCATAAAATTTCTAAAGTTTTTTTTTTTGGTAATTAACTTTCTTTGTATTAATCACCAAAGATCAGTCTTTACAAATCTATAGTCCAGCCTAATACTCTGCCGACTATCTCAACATCATCAAATCTACTTAAACAGAAGCTGCATAACTAGCTATTCTACTCACTATATTAACAAGTATTTTATGTATTTGATTTCTAGCTTTAGGAGCAACTCTAACATTACAAATATAAGCTATCTCTCGTACTAATATTTCACAGCTACGATAAAATTTCTAAAGTTATACCGCACAAAAGTTAGTATTAATATCAATGCTTGATATTGTTTCATGTTATTGAAATATATGACCACCTAATTTAGAAGAAAAAAACATAAAAATATACTTTTATTTTCTTAAATACATGCCTTGATTGCATCTGCACCTACGCAAAATATAGAAAGACGATACACGATAAAATGGTTCATATCTCATATATCCACAAGAATCGCTAATTATTTGCTTGTATTTTGAATTAATGTGGCATCTGAATCAATAAAAAATCATGGTGTTTTCCTGATTCAACATTTTCGTCGAGAATGGTTCTTTTCTTAATTGTATTGTAGCACATCATCACGTCTCTCTCGTCTAGCATAGGTACATTTTGTGGAAGTTGCGTTAGCTCTTTCATCGTGCCTATGACAAATCCGTAAGGAAGATGAAGGAGACAAGCTCACCTTGAGTGAGCTCTAATGGCGGTTGAGGAGAATCATAGGAGCGGAAGCTTCTAGAAAAATTTCTTTTCTATTACATCAAAGAGAAAATAAAGTCTATTGTCCAACTGTAGAAAAATACAATGAATTGAATTGTTCACTACAATGTATCTACTCCTATTTATACTGTGTATTATCTACAATTCACTTATACAACTAATAAATATACAAATATACACACGTGCTTTAATACCGCCCCTCAAGTTGGAAGGGAGGAACTCACAACCAACTTGCTAAGTAAATTGCAATGTTTCACTCCTGTGAGAGGCTTAGTGAATATGTCTGCCAGCTGGTCATTCGTGAAAATATGGTGCAGTGTAATGATCCCTTCGTGCACTTGATCACGTACAAAATGGCAGTCCACCTCTATGTGTTTGGTGCGTTCATGGAATACAGGATTCTTGGCTATGTGGAGTGCTGCCTGACTATCACAGAAGACTGGAACAGAGAGTGTCAAGGGAGCTGTCAACTCTGCAAGTAGTCTAAGTAGCCAAACTAATTCTCCCACAACCTGTCTAGTAGCTCTATATTCTGCTTTTGCTGAGGATAATGAGATGGTCTGCTACTTCTTTGATTTCCAACTTATTGGACCATCACCAGTAGCACAACATAGCCATTGACTGATTTTTGAGTCAGGGCAGGCTGCCCAGTCTGAGTCACAGAAGGCTCGAATTCTATAGTCATTGTTGTTGGACAGAAAGATCCCTAAATTTGGATCACTTTGAGGTATCTTAGTACATGATAAGCAACTTTCAAGTGGGGCTCCCTAGGGCTTTGCATAAACTGACTCAAACGTTGCACACTATATGATATGTCAAGTCTTGTATTGGTTAGGTAGTTCAATTTCCCCACTAGTTTTCTGAAATGTGAAGGATCAGGCAACAGAGGCCCTTCATTTGCACTCAACTTAGTTGAGGGATCCAGTGGAGAAGTCAAGGCAGAATACTTCATACAATCAAATTCTGACAATAGATCCATTGTGAATTTCCTTTGTGATATCAATACCCCATCATCTTTGTATAGAATTTCTAAACCCAGAAAATAATGTAGTCTTCCTAGGTCTTTTATTCTGAAAGTCTCATGTAAGTACCCCTTTAGAGCTCCTATTTCTTCCAAATCAGTCCATGTTACTAGAACATCATCTACATAGACAGCTACAAACACCATTGAACTTCCATGCTTTTTGTAAAACAGAGAATAATCTAGTAAGGAGTGTGTATATCCCTTAGAACAAAGGGCTTCAGTTAACTTCTCATACCATTGTCTACTTTCTTGTTTCAAACCATACAAGGACTTGTTCAATTTGCACACTAAATCTGGCCTCTCAACAGCTAGACCTTGAGGTGCTTCCATGTAAACCACTTCATGAAGGTCTCCATGGAGGAAGGCATTATTCACATCCAGTTGAAAGATGTTCCAGCCCTTCTTTACTGCTATTCCAATTAGAGTCCTAACAATTGTCATCTTAACTACTGGTGAGAAGGTTTTTGTATATCCCTTCACCACTAATCTTGCTTTTAGTCTCTCTATACTCCCATTTGCCTTGTGTTTTACTTTATAGACCCATTTACATCATATTGCTATTTTTCCAGTTGGAAGAGGTACAAGATTCCAAGTGTGATTGGCATAAAGAGCTTCAAATTCCTGTTTCATGGCTGCTTGCCAGGCAGGATCTGCATCTGCCACCTCATATGAACTGGGTTCAGTCTTATGAGAAATGGTTCTGATCAATTGCTGACTTTCAGAACTCAATGCATTGAGTGAAACACATTGGGCATTGGGTATAGATGCATTAAAGGAAAGTGAGGTGGTGCTTTGGTTGCTACTGGAAGTGGAGTTAGAGTCACTTGTTTGCAACTTGGGTAGTGAATAATTGTAATCTTTCAAGTAGGTAGGGATTTTAAGGGTTCTGGATGGTCTTCCTAAAGTCTCATTAGGTTCTTGTGTTAGTGAGTTAGGAATATCATTGGACAGATTGTTATAGTTATCAGGAAAGAGAGGAGATTCCTCTGAACTTGAAGTTGTTTGAGGATTAAGTTCCCTTATCTCTGGTAATAAAGGATCAGGTGACATTGTGGGGAGACATGTACTAGGAGAAGAAGGAATAGGAGATGACCCATGAGGAGGGAATAACTCATGTGCTAAATTTGCATTTACTTGAGGAAACGAGGGAAAAACTCTATTGGAACTAGAATGCAAAGCAAAAGGAAATACATTCTCATGAAATACAACATCCCTTAAACATGAATTCTTTTTGTGACTAGATTGAGCACCTTGTAACCCTTTGTCATAAAGGGATACCCCACAAATACATGAGGTGAGGATCTAGATTCAAATTTGTCTTTGTGAGTCTTTAGGGTTGTGGGAAAGAAAAGGCATCCAAAACTTCTAAGGTGTGAATATTTGGGTTTTCTTTTGTATCGTAGTTCCAGTGGGCATTTGTTTTTGAGATTAGTAGAAGTAAGTATATTAATCAAATAGGTTGAGGTGAGGATACATTCTCCCTAGTATTGCGTGGGAAGTTTGGACTGATATAACAGTGCTCTGGCTGTCTCCAAAAGATATTTGTGTTTTCTCTCAACTATGTCATTTTGTTGAGGAGTATAGGGGCATGTTTTCTGGTGCATGATTCCCTTAGATTGCAGGAAGGAAGTAGTTTCAGAGTTTATAAACTCAAGACCATTATCTGTTTTGATGGTCTTAATGGAGCAATCAAATTGGTTTTTCACCATGGCAGAAAAGGCCTTGATTACTTGTAAGGCATTGCTTTTGTAACTAAGGAGATGTGTCCAAGTACATCTGCTATAGTCATCTACCAAGGTAATGAAATATTTATTCTTGTCATGTGTTGGCACATGATAAGGCCCCCATAGGTCAATGTGTAAGATTTCAAATATTTTGGTTGTTGTTGTAGTTCTTTCTAAGAAGGGTAACCTATTTTGTCTAGCCGTTGGACATATTGGACAGATAAAGGGTTGTTTGGGTGAGAAATGGAAAGGTATAGATTCAATCTCTCTGATTTTGACAAAGGGTACATGTCCCAATCTATTGTGCCATAAACGATCAATCATGTATTTATCATTCACAGATGCATTACTGCAGAATTAGTATTTCCTTCAGATTGCACATAAGAATTGGTGGCAAATTTATTACATTCATGTGAACAAGTGTATGACTTAGTCACAATAGGAGAAACAGAATCATGTAAGCTAGATACAATGTGTGAAGCAGGGTGAGAACTAATACTATTGACACTGGTTATACTGGATGAAGTAGGCTGAGTGACTACATCACCTTTATTTGATGCACTAGATGAATTGCCAAACACTAAGGAATTAAGTTTGCAGGAATCTGGATTGTTGGACTTGCAAGAGTTTGTTTTGTAAAGATGCAGACCATCCTTACTTTCACCAATTGCCAGAGGCCTCTTCAGTGAAGGGGCCTGCAGAAGGATGCAAACAAATTTGGTGAATATGACAAAACAATCAAATTGAACTATCAGGCAGTGAACTGAGATTAGGTTGAACTTGAAACTAGGGACAAAAAGGAATCTTTTCAGAATGAATTTAGGACTCATTACCACATCTCCCATTAGTGTCACCTTCACCTTATAACCACTGGGTAAAGTAACTAGGAAAGGGTAGACTAAGGTCTTTATGTTAGTTAGCATGGATTTATTATAGGTCATATGGTTTGATGCCCCAGAACCAGGAATCCAAGAGTCAGCAATAGACCTAGAACATTCATATGAGCTAGAACCAGAATCAAAATGAGTTGAAAAAGCTGAAATACCTGCAAAGTTCTCAGCTCCTGCTTTCAGTTCATTTCCTCCATTTCCAGCATGAAAATTCTCCAGGATGCTCACTAGCTGATTGTACTGTTCCTTAGTGAGACTTTGCATAGTCCTATCTTGTTCATGTGGAATTCCATTGCTTCCATCTCCAGCTTCAATATCACTCTCTCCCTGTCCTCCATGTACATTGGCAGCAATTCTCTTCCCTCTATTGAACCTTGGATCTTGGGAATAGCCATGTAGCTTGTAGCATCTTTCCTTAGTGTGACCTTGTCTCTTACAATAGTCACAGAAAGGTCGTGGCCTGTTCCCAAAGTGTCCCCCTCTGTAGCTGTTGTTTCCAGTTCTATTTCCTTGCTGATTGTAGTTCACATATCCAGTGTTGTCTGCAATACTTGTTTGTTGACCAAAGTCTGTCCTGAATGATTTTCTCCTGATCTGTTAGCACTCAGGGCAGTGGATTCCATCACCAATTGATTATTTGGTTTGACCTCTCTTTGTTTCTCCTCTTGGATGAGAATTGAAAAAGCTTGTGCAAGTGAGGGCAATGGATTCATCATTAAAATGCTTCCCCTAACCATAGTATAGACTTCGTTCAGCCCCATTAGAAATTGAATTAGCCTTCTATCCTGCTCTGCTTTCTGCATGTTCGCTTTAGCACCACATGTGAAATTGCATTTGCACTGAGCATGTTCATTCAGTGTGTTTAGTTCTTCTCAAAGTTTCTTCATCTTAATATAGTACCCAGTGATATCTAGGGTTCCCTGACCCAATTTGTTTATCTTCTTTTGCAATTGATACAATTTTGCCCTATTCGTCTGGTCGTATCTGTCTTCAAGCTCTTTCCAAAGTTCCTGAGCATCATTAACATACTGTAGACTATCCGCCAAATCCTTTGAAATAGAATTTAGGATCCACGATGTGACCATATCATCACAGTGTTCCCATTGATTGCAATTAGGATCCTGAGGTTTTGGCTTTCTGCACTTTCCGTTTATGAATCCTACTTTATTCTTAACTGAGAGAGCTCTTAGAACTCCTCTTCTCCACGATCTATATCCTGATCCATCAAAAATCACTGGCACAAGCATAGAGCCAGCACTCTCAGTGGGATGCATGTAGAGCGGACTGGTCGAATCTAGAGCCAAATTCGTGGAATCCGTCGTGTTTTCATTGTCAGCCATGATTATCGATGATCAATTTGAAGAATTGAAAGGAAATTTGATGTTCGCACAGGAAGAGGGAGTGTCGTAAGACTACGCTCGAACAGAAAGGAGAAACGACTAATTGAATTCAGGTTCAAGAGCCAAGCTCTGATACCATGACAAATTCGTAAGGAAGATGAAGGAGACAAGCTCACCTTGAGTGAGCTCTAATGGCGGTTGAGGAGAACCATAAGAGCGGAAGCTTCTAGAAAAAATTCCTTTCTATTACATCGGAGAGAAAATAAAGTCTTTTGTCCAACTGTAGAAAAATACAATGAATTGAATTGTTCACTACAGTGTATCTACTCCTATTTATACTGTGTATTATCTACAATTCACTTATACAACTAATAAATATACAAATATACACACGTGCTTTAATAGCCTAATTCTACCAAATGAGGAAACTCGTTCCGTTCCATTTATTAGACATATGCCATGTTCTTATTGATTTGGTGTAAACGTCGGATGTTGGAAAATTTTATCTTCTTTTTATGAGCTACCAAACTCCCATTCCAACGGTATATTTAGATGCACGTACATATACAATTCAAGATATTAGATAACATATAGCCCATTTGGATTAGTTGATTTGAAGTGGCTGAAAAGCATTAGGAGCTGAAAAGCACTTTTAAGTGCTGAAACTGATTCAATAAATAAGCAGCTACGGGTTTGGATACAAGTGCTGAAATTGATAATAAGTTGCTGCAATATTTGATAAAAAAGTGCTGATAAGCTCTTTTTCTGTTAAATGATTGAAATAACCTTAGAACTGTTTACACTTATAAGGGCGTAACTTCTTCAAAATTTTAGATTCCAAATAAATCCAAATACACAATCACATAGATATAAATATGCAAAGGAATAAAGAATTTGCTTATCTTAAATAATCAATGAGAATTGCAGGCTTGAAGAGCCGGGGGGGGGGGGGGGGGTGTTGANNGGGGGGGGGGGGGGTAGTTTGAACAATACTTGAGGCAGTGAGTATCGATGTCAGAGTTATGTTGTAAAAAACTATTTTAAGGATAAAATAGTAAAAATTTTGGTCAAACTTAAAGTGCTTATAAGCTAAAAATTCGTAAGCTGGGGGTGACCAACTTATGGCTTTTGACTTATAAGCACTTACTTATAAACACTTTTAACTTTACCAAACGCGTATATAAGTCGAAAAGTGCTTATAAGCCTTATAAGCTTATCCAAACGCCCTCATAGTTACAAAATTCAACATCGTGTTTGAGCACATTACAACATAGAGGTCCTAATTTCAAATCTCACTTCCACCCAAAAAAAAAGGCAATAATATATATATATATATATATATATATATATATATATATATCTTTACCCATGAAAAGAAAGGCAGAGCTACACATTAGATGAAGCTCTAATGAATTGAGCTGTATACATGTATATTTACTCTTAAAATTGGATAACAATTAAATTATAAATGGTTTTAAAGATATGTGATTTCACTTGGCACAAATTGAGAAATATGAGAATTAATGTTAGAAATTAACTGTAAAATAAAGCAAACCAATATGAAGCGCAGCTTAGCCCTCGAGCTTGATTTCCCTCGAATCGAATAAATTGAAAAGTATGAAATGAACAACAGCGTAAGAATGCTTAAGAGAGAAAATATTATCTATTGATTTGTTATGCGTGAATTTGATGATACAAGATGATTAGAGTCCCCTTTACATAGTTGAGGAATTCTACTTATGGTACAATTCTAAATATAGAAGACAATCTCATGATTGACTAATTAACCGGTCTTGACTTGATACGTGTCAAGATTCTCGCCACAATCCTTGTCCGTACACAGATATCGCGACTTTCTGTTATTCGACTTAGCAGGCTTCCTTTGATCCGCTTGATCTCTATCCCACTTTGGTTCCGATCACGTCTAGTATCGATCTTGATCGGTCGGTAATTCACGAGCTTCAACAATCCATCTCCGTGCCATGGTTCGATACAATGCAAGGCCGAACCTTGGTTTGCCACCCCGGTTTGACCAGCCATGAAAAATTAGGCAAGCATGATTTTGACCGTATACAGATAGTCCCCTCGTTTTTTGGAGTGTAATGACAAGAAACAAATTGAGTCTTCGAACTTCACCTCGGTTTATCGTGACGTAAGCGGGAGAAGTGACTGAAACGCTCCGTCGGTACAGTTCTCTAGGCATTTAATGCATGTCAGTCGTTGGTCGACCACCACCAACTTTGAACCGTCGTTGTGAAACCAACATATAGCCACCTTCTTCATTGTTTCAAATTTTACTTTCAATCTTCTTCATTCTTACCTTCATAGTACTTTGTCTTCTTCAAAGCTTTCTATCTCCAAATCTTTAAGTTTCTTTGCTTGTTCTTCCCAAAACACCAAATATTCTAATATTTATTCTTCTCTGCCTACAAAAACCAAATGGCCAAAACATCTAAAACTATTCCTCAAAAAGAAACTGCTTCCTCGTCCCGGCCGACCGGCGATAAACCATTAGTGGAGCCACGCCCTGAAGAGTTTGTTTCCGGGGGATGTGTCGTTAGTTCCGACTTCAAATTCAAGTAAACCTCATTGGTTCCTGGTCGATGTGAAACGGTATCGAGATATATATGCTCGATACCCAAAAGCCTCTTTGACCAGGTGAAGAAAGATTGCAACTAGGGAAACAAGGAGGTCGTGATACCGGCCCTAGAAGAAGCGATTATTACCCAATTGGAAGGGTTCTTGAGTGTTTGTTCACCCCTCTTTCTAGAGGGTCGTGATACTGCTCCACTTCTTCGTGAGCAAAATCGATGGGCTTCCTTTCACCCTTAACCACCTCATAAGATTATATAGCCCTCGACTCTATCAAGACGGGCTGATAAAGCTTCAATGCTGGGCCACCAAGGCGCTCATCTCGAATATATATGGAGACAAAGATCGGGGTTGGATGGGCCGGTTCGTTCGAGTGAAGACCTCGAACCTAATCCTAGGTTAGAACATGTCATTTCTTGAGAAATGGAATATAAAACGTGTGTATGATTCCATCTTTAATTTTTGTTTGCTATTTTTACTTTTTCATACTTTCTTATAACGTTTTTCTCAATGCAGCCGACGCTTAGATGTCGGGTGATGTTCCCCACCTCGAGAACTGGGTCAGGATCCATGATCTCAACGTTAACACATGTCGAGCGCGCATGGAACGATTTATCAAAAGGCTAGTAGGTGGCTTGTAACCATGGTAAGCCTTCTTCCCGTATTAATAATTTGGTCATTGCTTAGACAAAAAGAGAGCGGCTCGCAAACCCAAGAAGGAGTCGGTCCAACTTCTAAGGGAGGAAGAATAAGAAGAAGAAGAAGAAGAAGAAGAAGAATAATAAGAAGAAGAAGAAGAAGAAGAAGAAAGAGAGGATGGTTCTGGGCTAGTGGCCCGTACACGAGCTAATACCGAGACTCAAAGGGTCACTTAGTCGGTGGAAGATGAAAATATTCTACCCCGACCTGATAGGGTCCAAGGGGAAGATTCAACCGAAGTCCCCGAGCTGTCTAGAGCCGAAGGTGCCCCACCTCGGGGTGAGAGGGCCGCTGAGGAGGCGGTGGATGTTGCTGTGGAGGCCAGGCTAGTGGCTCCTCGAGACAAAGAAAGTAACCCTAAAGATTTACTTGGGGCGATAAAAATCGGAGACTCCCCCTCATTTCATTCATTCTCCGAGGATATGATTCAGCAGGCTCGGGTCGTGAAGACCTTACATGGGGAAGGAACCCATCGAGAGGAGGATCCTTTCCGTGGTTATTTTGGTGGGGTAGAGGATGTCGCCGGTCTGAGCGATTTGGAGGTACCGAGGAAGAGCTCGGGCGAGGCTTCCTCGAGTTTTAAACTGACCAACCAGTTTTCGGCCCCTAGTGTCGATCCCGGAGGATGCTTGGGTTCTTGCTACGCCCATAGGGGTGGTTAGCTACCTTCGAAGTTTGGTCAAGGAGGAAGACCAAGCTCAGATGGACGAGGTGGGAGCATCTTGTCTTTTCAAGGAGGCCCAACAGGCTCTAAACCGGGTAAGTCCTTACCTTCTTTGTCAATGTCAATTTTCATACTTGTATTTTTCTCCCTTTGTATAATTCTTTCTTTACTTTTTGTATAGGCCTCAGTGCTTCATCATGAAGCTTTCATCCGATCCTGAGGGGAGCTGAGCCGATATGAGGCCGAAATACAAGGTTTCACTGAGGAAAAAGACACCTTCAACCTTCTCACTGAGCAAAGAGAACAAGAAGCAAAGGGACTTCGTGCTGAGCTAGAAGCGGCTCAGAAAGAACAAACTGATCTGGCTGAGTAGGTAAGAAGAATCTTAGAAGTTAATGACATAGATTCGGGCATGGTGACTAACAATTCGGTCCCACAGGTCCAACAAAATCTAGATATAATCGGGAAACTTCATGAGGAAGTGGACGCAGTGAAGATGGAGACCGTGGCGTGGAAGAAAAACATGGATCGACTTGCCTCAGAAAAGGAGGCTGGCCGAGCTCAACTGTCCTCGGCTGAAAACCAACTCCAGAGTATGAAAGAGAAAATATTAATGCAAGCCAAGAAAATTTAGGAGTTCCAGTCTCGATTGGGTTAAGCAACTTCCGATCGAGAGAATCTGGTCACAGAACATGCAGCGGCCAAATCCGGGGTCGAAGCGGCCAACGCTGATGCTGATGCAATTGTGGCCATCTACTGGACCGACGCTGAAGCTGCTCAAGTTCGAGCAAAGAAGGTTGCCGAAGCTTCTGAGGCTCGAGAAAACTGGGTTTCTGAACATGTTAAATGCTAGTCTCAAAGGGAGACTCTCGAGGAGATCCATGCCCGTGGCTTCGATCTTACAGTCGAGATCGAAGCC
This sequence comes from Nicotiana undulata, assembly GCA_005239495.1. Lineage (NCBI taxonomy): Eukaryota > Viridiplantae > Streptophyta > Magnoliopsida > Solanales > Solanaceae > Nicotiana > Nicotiana undulata. The sequence goes on from ML266716.1 coordinate 33,052, forward strand.
GAGGCCAAAATGTTGGCTTTTCCTGTTGACGACGATTCTGGGAGCATGAGCGGATCCGAAAGTGGAGAAGGCCCCGAGAGTGAAGATGCTGCTCCTGGAGAAGACTAGGCCCTTAGAATTTGTATTTTTCTTTGTGTTTCTTTTAAGGTCGTTTCGGCTTTTTGTAAAGAATTCTTATCGGCCATGCTGCCTTTGTAAATGATTTTTGACACATATATATATATATATATATATATATATATATATAAGTATTTCTTCTTTTCGTCCTTATCAAATTATAAAATTGTATTCTAATGTCTGAGGTTTAGGCAATTTGATTGAAACCGAACTAGTATAGCTTTTACGATCGAGTGAGTGCTTATTCGAACTCGAAGTATGGTAACCCTTAGGTTTTTTATTTGAGCGAGGATGGTCGAACTCAAAATAAAAACAGACCTTAGGCTTTTGTATTAGGCCGATATGGCCTTTGTAAAAAATATTGTTTATGGTTTTCTCCCTTTTTCGGCTTGAAAAAGTTTATTTATCATTTCTATTTGCAAAACTTGTAATGCCTTAGCATGAAATAAGGAATTGTTCGAATAACAATATTGTACTCATTAGAGTTTTCGAGGCTTGGTATTACGAAACCTTTTATGATTTTGCCGGGGGTAGCCCTTTTAACAGGTTTATGAAACAATTTGAAGGTCTGTTTTGTTACGGAATTCGAACGTCTACAAACCATGTTAATTCGGCCATAGCCTTTTTAGTTCGGGATTTTCCCCTTGTGCTTATTTTCCCGCTTTACTTGAAGCTTGCCCGTAGTGTCAGTCCCCGAGTGGGGTGGCCGTGGCATATAAAAACCGAGGGTCGCCTAAAAGGTCTTATGATCTCGACGTTTTAATAATTCGATCTCGTTTATTTTTCGGACGACACTCCTCGAGCGTGGGGGTAATTTATCTGAACTCTTATGATCGACCCTTAAGCCTGTTTACGTAATAGACCGAGAGCATGAAATTGTAAAGTAGAAAATTATTTCTAAGGAATGAGATATCGACAAGGAAAAATACTTCTATTTATAATGATTATACATGCGTACATGTTCTTCACCAGGGCTCAAGTAAACTACGCGGGCGCGGTTCGTTTGACCGTTTAGCCCTTACAACTCTTTCCTATCGAGACCCTGCTGCCATGAAGTAATTTCCTCGCAGCAAAGTTGTCATTCGAGGGTAATGACCCCCAGTATTCAAGGTTGATTGTAAAGAAGCCTCGGATACTATTGAATTGTTCTAAGTTAGCACGATCAATGGTTTCCTCATTAAAAACCTCGTCAGAAAACCCCTTTGGGCTAAAACCGGTCTAAGGGAAAAAGAGTGCAACGCGTGCTTTCAGACCTAAAGACTTTGTTTCGAACACCTGCGAGAATTATTTTAAAATATAAATGAAAATGGAAAGGGTATTACCTTAGCAGTAGTATCGTTTTAGAAGATATACGTTCCAATTTCTCGGTAGTTGTTCGTCGTTCATTGTGCCAAGCTTGTAGGATCCTTTTCCGGTGATTTCAAGAACATGGTACGGTCCTTCCCAGTTCGCACCCAATTTTCCTTTATTCACCAAGTCCCCGATATTAAAATGTCGAAGATTGGCTCTTCGATTGTAGTAACCTTTGATCCGCTATTTTTGGGCGGCCAATCAGATGAGGGTGGCTTTGTGTCTTTCACCCAATAGTTATAGGCTCGTATTCATGGCCTCGTTATTTGACTCCTATGTTGCTTATCAAAACCTGATGCTAGATTCTCTGACCTCAATCGGGATGAGAGCTTCGACGCCATAGACTAACGAGAACGGCGTTGCTCCTATACTAGACTTCGACGTTGTGCGGTATGCCAAAAGGACCTTGGGCAGTATCTCTCTCCACTTCCCTTTGGTGTCGGTCGTTCTCTTCTTAAGATTCTGAATGATGGTTTTGTTGGTCGATTCGACTTGTCCGTTCCCGCTAGGATGATAAGGTGTCGATAGGATTCTTTTGATCTTGTGATCCTCGAGAAATTTAGTCACTTTGCTGCCGATGAATTTCTTTTCATTATCACATACGATCTCAGAGGGCATCCCGAACCGACATATGATGTATTCCCAAATGAAGTCTATGACTTCTTTTCCTCTGACTTTCTCTAAAGCCTGTTCTTCAACCCACTTAGAAAAATTATCAGTCATAAATAAAATAAACTGAGCTTTACCTAGGGCCGAGAGGGTCGACGATGTACATTCCCCATTTCATGAACGGCCATGGGGATAAGACCGAATGGAGCTGCTCTCCGGGCTGGTGAATCATTGGCGCATATCTTTGGCATTTGTCATATTTTCGAACGAATTCCTTTCAATCTTTCTTCATGTCGATCCAATAATATCCCGCTCTGATTACTTTGTGGACCAACAATTCAGCACCTGAGTAATTTCCACAAGTGCCCTCGTGAACTTACCGCGAGACGTATTCAGTGTCTCCCGGTCCCAAACATATTGCCAATGGTCCATCAAACATCCTTCTAAAAAGAGTTCCGTCTTCAAACAAAGTGAACCGTGCTGCCTTTGTACGCACAACTCACGACTCATTTGGATCTAATGGAAGTTTCCCATTTTTTAAGTACTCTATGTACTTGTTTCTCCAATCCCTGGTCAAACTAGTAGAGGTTATATCGGCGTGAACTTCTTCGATCATCAATCTCATGAGTTGTACGACAGTCCCCGAGTTTAGTGATCGGTTCCAACACTACACCACTATATAGTAGCGAGGAGTGGTCGATGCAGTTTTACCCAATGAGGTCGGGATCGATTTTCACAGGGAGTTAATTTGGTTTGGAGTTGGGTTTCTAACAAATCTGGCTGTGCGTGTTATTTCTAATTGCACTTCTAACCATAGTTGTGATTTTTTCTATTCTAATTTTATACTACCGAATGCTAGCGAGTAATCTAAGTACAATATTTTTGTGAGAGTTTTTTCATGTGATAAAAGACACTAGGGAAGTGACTTTCGCCTAGGTGAATATCTAATGGGTAGCAAGAATCTAGGACAAGCTTTTTATGATTGGGGTCATGATATAACCTTCGCACATAAATACTCACTCTATACCTCTTGGTAGTTTGAGTGACTTTGGCCGATTTGGCTTTCTCAAGCCCAAATGGGTTTTCGTGCAATGTAAGTGAAATTGGCTCAAGTCGGGTATTACTATCTCTAGGTTTAACCCTTTAATTGGGGCTATCACTCTCTTGAATTCATCCCAATTCCTTGTTATCCTACTTTTCCTAGACTTAGTTCCTCTTTCTCAAGAAGAGCCTCAGTCATAAAGGCACGAATCAGTGTTTGCAACCACCAATTCTACAATTAATGCATGAAATAAGCTAAATATCACTAACCCATAAACAATTAAGCCCTAAAATTCAAGACCCATTAAATACCCACACTAGGGTTGGGTCACAACCCTAGCTATGGGGTCTAGCTACTCATGATAATGGTAGAAATCAAAGGTAAAGATGAAATATAAGCCATAAAATTCAAATACAAGATGAAAATCTAAAGATTGAAGATAAATCTACTTCAAACTTACTCAAAAAGGTAAAGTTAAGCCATTCACATGCTCCCTAAAAAAAACTTAACCTAAAAATGTCAAAAAGGTCTATTTATACACAACAAAAAATTTCGGACAAAAATGCCCCTGCGGAGAATTCGCAGACGCGTAAATCTGACCGCGTCCGCGCTTGAGATTTCACGGCCGCGTAAAAGTGAGCGCGGTCTGCGTTTCTTCATTTCTAGGCTTGGGTTGAACTTGGTTTCGCGGACCGCGTAAATTCATCCACGTCCGAGTAAGCCTTCATTGCGACCGCGTATTTTGGACGCGGATCGCGTTCTTCGATTAAGCTCAACTCGCAGGGTCTCTGAGCTTCAATCCACAATCTCAGCGGAATTGTGACCGCGTCCGCGTAAGAGCAACTCGCGGCCACGTAATTTGGACGCGAACCTCGTTCTTTGGCTAAGCTTAATTTACAAAGCTTCGGAATCTCGAATACCGTTCTCAGCGAAAATCACATCGCGATAGCGCCAAAGATTTCGTGGTCGCGTTTTTCCATCATGGTCATCGGTCAATCCTGTGCCCAAAACAGCTTCTCTGAACCTCATTTTCGCGGACCGTGTAATTATGGCCGCTTCGGCGGTGTTCCTTACACGACTGCATTTTTCTACCGCTGTCCTTGCTCTAGTTCCCAGCTTGGGTTTTTGCAAGTTTGACTCCTTAATGAGTTCATTTGGCTTCTTTGACTTATTTTGAGCAAGCCCTACAAACAAGCACATTAAGTTAGTTTTCGGGAATACCTTTACGCATTTTTGACCCAAAACCTAAGCAAAAGAGAGCAAACAATAGGCTAAAATCCCTAGTTATCAACTCCCCCAAACTTAAGCTTTTGCTTGTCCTCAAGCAAATAATGTAATTCCCACCTCCACAAGAAAAAGAAAGGAAAATTTCAGTTGTCCTAAGGTGACTTCATCAAGCATCAATTGGGAATAACAATTACCCTCAACACAAATGCGTTATTAACAACATCATGCTATGACTTCTTGAGTTCCATAGTTCTAATGTAACACAAAAGCATAAAGAGTTGACTCAATTCATCAAGGAAGCTCGCTCTCTCACGTAGGTCATTGTGGATCCCAAACTCCTCCTCCTCTACTCTCCATGAGCTAATCTCACCATATAAAATGTGACACTCAAAACAGGGATATTAGAGAAGTGCCATCATCACTCTCAAAAGAATGACACAAGTCCGACTCTAAGTACCATAAGCTTGCCCCTCATGTAAATCACTACTAATGTAAGCTCACTCAACTTGAAATCCTATAGGGCTTTAGCGGGATGTAATGAAGGCTTTTTGGATCAAGGTCGGACATAATGAACTATGATGGTAACATCTTTCCTTAAGCACTCCATTTTCTCAATTCGGCTCATACTTTCTTGACTCTTTGAGCCATTTTCTTCTTCCTTAGGGGAACTAGAGAGACACATTGTCACTATTCCTTCTTCATGACAATCATTTTCCTCCTTATTTCATCATTCATTGCCTTTCAGCTTTGTTTTCTTGAATACTTTCAACCTTCACTTTCTTTTTGGCATGCTTCTTTTTGGCTTTTCATCCTTTTCTTTGTCTTTCCTTTTCATCAATTCTTTTTGTTCTTTGAACCTTACATATCTTTGAAATTCCTCTTCTCTCCCCAAGCTTATGTTTATTGCCTATTGTTCATCATGAATGCTAAGGAAAGATTGGGTGCCAAGAGAGGGTCATTATAAAACGGATGAGGGCTTGTAATGTGGTTATTGAATGAAAAAGGCTTAGGCTCAAAGGGGTTGACTAAGTATATCATAATGGTAGGCTATGGAAGTTTCAAAGTTCAAATGGGACCAAGGAGATCCTATAATCACTTCTCAAGTCGAGCTAAACTTAGAATTTCGCCTAGAAAAATATTCGGGGCAAGTTCTAGACTTGTTGGCACGGGACTTGAACTTGCAATTCAATACCTCACCTCTCAAGCTACTAGATTGTTAAAGAGAATAGAGTCAAGTCCCCACAACAACCCTAGCTAAGATTTAAGATCATAGATGGAACTCAGAAAGCACTTGATGATAGTTTTAGTCAACTCAAGAGTCCAAAGGTCACAACTAGAGCTAATCTCGTCAACAAACTTGTCTCTAACCATGAGGTCAAAGGTAAATTTTTTAGTGCCAAGTGAAGCCTACTTGAGATACTTTTATTCAGTACTACTATATATCAAAACAAAAAGAAAAACATACTCAATCCCTTAAGAAGGTTTTCACACCATCCATCGTTGGGAAGAGCCATCCGGTTCACACAAATTCAATCTTTGGAACGAACCGTGGCATTAAGAAAACCAAAGGCTTATTGATCACGAAAACAATGTAAAAAGAAGCTACAAATTCAAAAAGAAGCTACTAAAGGAAATAAGAAGCTAAGCTATTAAGGAAAATTACAAAAGAAGTTATAAAGTAAAATACGGAAAGTAAAATGAATATGTACAATAGGGGAGTGAAACGAATATACACAAAATGGGCATGAATATATACATGGAATGGTGAAGTTAAATACATACCAAAAGTGAAAAATGCAAAAATGAAAATACGATAAGTAAAAAAAAAAAAATAGTATCAGAGTTATTACAAACCAGTCATCAAAATCAACAAATCAAAATAAGACCCCTCCCCCCTCCCAAATAGAAAGTAGCATTGTCCTCAATGCTAGCAGCAAAAAATAGATTAGGGGAGGGATAGAGAGTAGAGAAAACTCCCTATGTGGTCTCTGTCTGCATGGGGTCACTGGTGGGGTCATGTGGTTGTCCAGACTCATCACCTCCCTCAAGATCCTCCAAATGAATCTCCACGTCCTCGGTCTAGGGCACCATAAATCGTCTCACCGGCTCTCTTTCAGCCTCATGCTCTAATGGTTGTGTTGTTTGTGCTACAGGTAGAGTCTACTCCATAAGGAGATCTAGAGGAATATCTCCGGCGGAAGTAAGCTTCTCCACCTCCTTCTTCAAATGCTCTTGACTCTTCTTCACCTTCTTGACCTGTTTTCCCAGATCCTTGATCACCTTCTCATGAGTACCTAAAGCCTCCAGAATTTTCTTATGGTTTTCAAGGATATGCATCAATGAATCCTCTACCGACGGAGGCATCTGAAGCTGTGCTGGAGCAACCTATGCGCGACTGCACAGGATAGGGAAGAGAGCTTTGATGTAGCTACCTACATCCAGTTGTTAATGCTGGACAAAGTTTGGCTGACCCGCAGTGTAGTCTGAGGGTAAGATGAGGAAGAAGGCACACATAGTGGGATAGATACTGATGGCCTTGAGGACGGAGGTGGCATAGCAGCAGATGAACCTTCAGTTGTGGAAGGCTCCGACCCAGAGGCCGCTACCCTTGGCTCTTCAGAATGGCCATTGGAGGTAGTGGCTTTGCCTTTGGACTTGGGGTTTTATGGTCCCTGAAGGCTATACCAAGAGAAGGGCCTTTTTGGCTTCACCTTTGTATCAAAATCCCTCCCTTCTACATCTTGGTCTTCTAAATACACGGTGAGGAAGTTTGAGTAGGGGTATGATCTTTCATCCTTCCCGATAGCTTTGATGATGTTTCTGGCCATAATGTTTCCCACGTTTATCGGGTACCCCGCCATGATAGAAGCTACAATAATTTCCCGGGGGACTGGGAGATCACTGTCATGCTGAGAGGGGTCTAGCCGGCTGCACACAAAGGTGGACCACCCTTTTGCTTTGAAGCTCAGAGTGTTCCTATGAATTAGAACCCCAGGTGTAAGCCAAGTCGTTGTTGTCCCGGGGATGGCTATCACCTCTGCAAGACATAGACGGGTTGCCTCATCCAATGCCACCTTCTCCTAGTAGAGGGATTCGTCTACATCATCGAACTCGGAATATTCATTCAGTGACTTGCCATCAAACTTGATCTTCCGATTCTGTACCATGGTCACATATGTGCCCTTTTCGATATGGGAGACATTAGCGTAGAATTCTTTGACCAAGTACTCGTTGGCCTTCGGTAGCTTGCTAGTGAAGAACGTCCACCCCACTCTTTCATTAAATTGCTTCTTCACATTTGTATTAAGGGGTAGAAGATCACTTTCTATGAAATCCCTCTCGAGTGTGAGCGACCTTTGAGGCCATCATTCCCGGAATTTGTGGTAGTCTTTCTCACTGAAAAATCTGTCTTGCCACACTGCGGGCTTTCTGGATCTCACCAAACCTCCAACCCGGGTATCACCACCTCTCCCGTCATCCGGTCTATCCTCTTCAACATCAATATTAATTGGAGCCACTGTGGAGGCTGGAGTTGCAGCAGGTGGGGCAGGTGGTGCCGAAGTCTCACTACCTCCTTATGAGCCATCAGACGACCCAGACAGGGAGGTAGATTCATTGACGAGGCAGTAGGGCTGTGATTCAGCCTCTTGTTGGGTTTGGGAAGCTTCCCCCTCAGAAATCTCCTGGGAGGGGACATATTCACTGGTCTAAGAACTGTGGGGAGTGGGTCTCCGGAGGGTTTGTTTCTTCCCAATCATCCTTTGGGGAACTAAGGGTGCAGTTTGTTTCCCTCGGCCCCGACCTCAGAAGGATTCTCCCCTCCCTTGTGATTTTTCATCACTGCCACGAGATCGAATCATTATCTGCATACACAATCAATGAAAGCTCATTAATATTGTTTTTCCATGAATCATCAAAGAAAAGCAGATGAAATGATCTTAGTGATTCTCAGTGAAGGGGTCTGCTAACAGCGGAAAATGGGGCACGACAGCGGAATGGCCATCGCGGTCCGCGTAAAAATGAACGCGGCCGCGAAAGAGTGGGGATTAGACTACCCAGTATCTGAAGTTAGGTTTCCGCTGACCGCGAAAAAATGGGCGCGACCGCGAAGTATCTAATGCGGTCCGCGTAAAAATGAACGCGTCCGCGGACCCTATTCGGTGATTCTCTGAAAGACAGCAATGCGGTCCGCGAAATTATGGACGCGGCCGCATAAAGTCGACCACTGACCGCGAAAATATCTCTGCATCCGCGAACTTGTAAGCATATGCAGACCTCACAAAAGAATGAACGCGAACCACGTAATTTGGATCGTCGTCCGCGAAATTCAATCCCAACGAGCACTAGTGACTAATTTTATACTTAGGGTTTTCATTACGTGCAAATATTGGTTCAATTATCAATCATAGTGAATAACCCTACCCCCATTAAGCATTAAACAGTACCCACATGAATTTGTAGCATCAATTAAGCATCATTTTTAATTTTTGGCATGTATTAACCCTACCTAAAAAGAAAAGGTAGAACTACAAGAAAATAAAGAAAAGAATCAAAATTAATACAAAAAAAAATTGAGCATACCAGTTGTGTGATTTGTTGTAGAAAGCTACTCTTGATTAGTGAGATATGAAATTGAAAGTCTAAGAACATGAGGATGAAGTGCATTGTATCTCTGAAAGTAGGGAGTTCGAAAAGTGTAAAACGGCTTGGGAACTTCTATTTATACTAACCCTAGGCGGTCCCACCGTTTTACCTGAGCGCGGTCCGCGGAATTTTACCGCAGTCTGCGCTTATACCTTTTTGATTGGCTGTTGCTGGAACAAGTCCGTTGAGAGCGAAATAACGGCCGCGGCCGGGAAAGAGTAACGGGGACCACAAAATTTCGAACGCGGGTGCGAATACAACTTTAGAGAATTGCTATTCTTGACATTTCAAGTCCGCGTCTGCTAACCAATTACGCCCCCGCAAAAAGCTCCCGCTGACCGCGAAATTTTGAGCGCGGTCAGCGTAATTCCCACACTTAGGAAAATTTCTCCAGCAACAGTCTTGCACTGTACAAACAATTCCTATGCAAAACGCACAGCCAGTTAGTTCAAAATAAAGCCTAATCTAAGAAGAAAATCAAAAAGAAAGAAAATACATGGGTTGCTTCCCAAGAAGCACTTGATTTAACGTCGCGGCACGACGCAGGTTACCATCATCATTGGAAATTGATCAAGGCCACCACATGGCCGTCATCAAACTTTCCCAAGTAATGCTTCACTCGGTGCCCATTAACCCTGAATATTTCGCCATTTTTGTTTTTCAAGTCAAGAGCACCAAAGGGCGTTACATGCACTACTTCAAAGAGGCCACTCCATTTGGACTTGAGCTTTCCCGAAAATAGTCGTAACTGGGAATTGAAGAGAAGAACCAAATCACCCTTCTTGAATTCCTTGTTTCGGGCATATTTGTCGTGCAAGTATTTCATCTTATCCTTGTGCAATGATGAGTTGGAATAGGCATGAAACCGGAACTCATCTAGCTCATTGAGTTGCTCCACTCAGAGGTTTGCTGCAACATCCCACTCAAGATTTAACCTCTTCAGGGACCACATGTCTTTATGTTCTAATTCAACCGACAAATGACATGATTTTCCAAATACCAACTGGTATGGAGACATACCGATTGGGGTCTTGTATGCAGTCCTATAAGCCCACAGCGCATCATCGATCTTCCTTGACCAATCAGTCCTATTTGCATTGACAATTTTTGAGAATACGCTTTTTATTTCCCTGTTTGAGACCTCCTCTTATCCACTAGCTTGGGGGTGATAAGGAGTTGACACCTTATGATTGACACTGTACTTTGAAATTAAAGTATCGAATTCCCTATTGCAGAAATGAGAACCCTCATCACTGATGATTGCCCGAGGAGTGCCAAACTGTGTGAAGATATTTTTCTTTAGGAACGCCACCACACTCCGAGCCTCGTTGTTGGGCAAAGCAACGGATTCAACCCATCTGGAAACATAATCAATAGCCATCAAAATGTAAGTGTTGCAACACGAACTCACAAAAGGCTCCATGAAGTCTATTCCCCACACGTCAAAAATGTCAATTTCAAGAATAGTGGTGAGAGGCATTTCATCCTTTTTGGAAATTCCCCCAGCTCTCTCGCATTCATCAAACCACTTAACAAGTTCACTTGCATCTTTATACAGGGTTAATCCTTAGCTGAGAACCTTGGAAGCAATTCTCTCCCCAAAGTGATGACCACTGTAGGGCGAGGAATGACAAGCATCAAGTATACTCATTTGCTCCTCCTCTGGGACACATCTACGGATCACACCGTCATTGCAAATCTTGAACAAATAGGGATCATCCCAATAATAATCCAAACTGCCCCGTTTGAGTTTCTTCCTTTGGTTAGAAGAGAGCTCACATGGGACAATGCCGGTAACAAGGAAATTAGAAACATCCGCGAACCAAGGCATACCATTCAAAGAAACATAGAGGAGTTGCTCATCCGGCAATGCATCATTAATTTCGAGACCATCTTTGGGCCTACCTTCCTCTTCTATGCGGGACAAATGATCCTCTACCTGATTCTCACTTTCTTTTCTATCAATGATCTCGAGGTCAAACTCTTGAAGCAGCAAAACCCATATCATCAATCTAGCTTTCAGGTCCTTTTTGGTCATCAATTAACAGAGTGCCGCGTGATCGGTGTGAACAATCACTTTGGCACCCATGAGATATGGCCTAAAATTTTCCATGGCGAACAAAATTGCTAACAACTCTTTCTACGTGACCGTATAATTGACCCGGGCATCATTCATCATTTTTATTGCATAATAACCGGATGAAATACCTTGTTTATCCTTTGCCCCAAAACTGCTCCTACCTCAACGTCACTGGCATATGAGCTCAAAGGGTGAGATCCAATTGGGTTAGGTTATGATGGGAGTGGTTTTCAATCTATACTTTAGAAGCTCAAAAGCTTTCATGCACTCTTCATTGAACACAAACTTTGCATCCTTTTCTAGCAGCTTGCACAAGGGGTTCACCACTTTTGAGAAGTCTTTGATGAACCTTCGGTAGAACCCCGCGTCCCCAAGAAAGATCCTAACTCCCTTGACGGAAGTAGGAGGAGGTAGCTTTGAAATCATTTCAATCTTCGCCCTGTCTACTTCGATTATGTTCTTTGAGATCATATGGCTGAGGACAATTCCCTCCTCGACCATAAAGTGACATTTTTCCAATTAAGCACAAGATTTGTCTCTTCACATCGGGCTAACACTTTGTCAAGATTTTCCAAGCATTCTTCAAATGAGTCACCCACAACACTAAAATCACCCATAAAGACATCGAGGAAGTCCTCCACCATGTCCGTAAATATTGCCATCATGCACCGCTGAAAGGTAGCAGGTGCATTACACAAACCAAACGACATCCGTGAGCATGCAAATGTTCCATACGGGCATGTGAATGTAGTTTTCTCTTGGTCTTCCGGGGCAATGAGAATCTTGTTGTACCCTGAGTACCCATCCAAAAATCAATAGTAGGCACGCCCGGCAAGTCTGTCTAACATTTTATCAAGAAAGGGCAATGGAAAATGATCTTTGCGGGTTACTTTGTTCAAGTTTCGGTAGTCCATGCATACCCGCCATCCGGTCACGGTCCTAGTAGGGATCAACTCATTTTTCTAATTTGTCACCACAGTCATACCCCCCATTTTTTGGCACACATTGCACCGGTGAAGTCCATGCACTATCCGAAATAGGCTATACCACCCCTGCATCAAGCCATTTGATAATTTCCTTCTTGACGACCTCTTTCATAGCCTCGTTTAACCTCCTTTGATGTTCCACGGAAGGTTTTGCATCATCCTCAAGTATACTTTTATGCATGCAAAAGGCGGGGTTTATACCCCGATTGTCAGCCAAAGTCCTTCCAATTGCCTTTTCCTTCTTTGAAGCACCTCAAGGGTGGAATTTACCTGCACTTTTGTTAAGCAAACAGAAGGAATAACAGGTAATGTAGAAGAAGCGCCTAAGAATTCATAACTGAGGTGTGACGGTAGAGGCTTCAACTCCAATATTTGTGGCTCCTCGATTGAGGGCTTTGTCGGTGGAGTCTTCCGGTTTTCCAAGTCCAAGGAGAGTTTATGGGGCCCATATGAGTAGGATCACATTCCTTGCAAGGAATTTGCACATTCAACCAAGCCATCCCTTTCATCATCCTCATGGTTTAACAACACAGCTTCCATAGGGTCTTCCACATTTATCATGGCACTCGTGTCATCAACTATCACCTCCGTCACAAGATCCACAAAAGAGAAAACTTCATTACTATTCGGTTGTCTCATTGATTTGAACACGTGGAATACAACTTTTTCGTCGCCCACTCGGAAGGTGAGCTCCCCGGCTTCCATATCAACCACTGCCTTCCCTGTTGCTAAGGAAGGACTTCCCAATATTATAGGCACCTCATAGTCGACTTCGCATTCGAGAATCACAAAATCAGGGGCAAAATAAACTTGTCGACCCAGACAAGAACATCATCAATAATACCAAGCGGCCTATTCATTGTTCTATCCGCCATTTGCAATCTCATTGAATTAGCTCTCTATTATCCAATACCAATGTATTGAATACGAAGTATAACATCAAATTAATACTTACTCCCAAATCACATAAGGCTTTTGCAAAATCCGCACTACCAATGGTACAAGGAACTGTAAATGCGTCGGGATCTTCAAGCTTTGGAGACATCGAGTGAATAATGGCACTCACTTGATGAGTCATTTTGATTGTCTCACAATCCATAGATCTCTTTTTAGTTACCAAGTCCTTCATAAACTTGGCATATCCCGACATTTGCTCAAGAGATTCCACCAAGGGCACATTGATTGACAAGCTTTTCATAATCTCAATAAACTTATTGAATTGGTTTTCATTCTTTTTCTTTGCAAGTCTTTGAGGATAAATTGGAGGAGGCCTTGGAAAAGGAGCCTTGTCTTTCGGCACTACCATTTTCGGTATGTCTATCACGTGTTCCCTAGACGGGTTCACATCATTTTGAGTCTCCTCCTCATTGTCATGAATATCGATCCTCACTTCATCATTCAAATTCTCATCATTCACTTGCTCATCAACTATTGGATCATCATCATTTTTCAATACAACATCATCACTCACAACTTTCTTTTTATTGGAGGAATAACTTCTCCACCTCTACCGCTCCTTGTGGTCACCGCCATAGCATGGCCTGTATTATTCCCACCCTTCGGGTTTACTGCTGTGTCACTTGGTAGTGCCCCCTTAGGAAGAGTGTTCAATGCTTGAGAAACTTGACCCATTTGTACTTCCAAGTTGCGGATTGAAGTGGTATGGGAAGCTATTTGGGCATCCGAGTCGGCATTCTTTTCCATCATCTGTTTAAACATACTCTCTATCCGCCCCATCTCATTGTTTGAAGAACTTTTCCCTTGAGATTGATATGGAGGATTGTTGGGTTATTGATACATCGTGGGCCTTTGAAAGCCCGACCCCCGGTTGCCTTGGTTGTTATTAGTGTTCCAACCCCCTTGGTTTCCATTTCCACCCCAATGTTCTTGGTGTTCCCCCAATTGTTCGAATTATTGTTGTTACCATTGTTCCTATTTCCCTGGCCTTGGTTGCCCCAGTTTTGTTTGTTCCCTTGCGATCTCCATTGTTGATTTAGAGCCTTCCTCCGTTGTCCTTGATAGTTGTTGGAATATAAAACTTCCTCACTTTGATCATCATAACAATCGTCTTGGTTGTAACCACTACCACCCTTCCCATACTGATCTTGATTGTTTTGCACTTGTTGACCACGTTGTCGCCTCTTGTTAACCATTTGATTTACCCCTTCCATGGCGTTTACTTAGTTTTTCCGTTGAACTTGCTGAAGCTAGGCTTTTACTAGCTGATTCATAGTAGTTGTCAAATCAGCTATGGCTTGTCTGTGGTCATGAGGTTCCTTGTGAAGATGGATTACATTCGGGTCACCTTGAGGAACATTTACCCGACTCTGCCCAGCTGAAGAAGTGTCAGCCATTTCATCAAGTATGTCACAAGCATCGACATAAGGCATCTTCAAAATGTTCCCCCAGCTAACTGATTTACCACGCATATATACCTTCAAAATCAGTTTTTATAATAATTGGCATTTTTCTATAATTTTCCCACATTTTATTAATTTATTCTAGTTTATCCAGTATTTTTATCTCCAATAATTAATCGTAAATTGCATTACGATGATTTCAAAACATTCCTTGGATTAATATACTATTTTTAGTCTTATTAAGATTTAATTATTTCACAAATCGGCCAAATTGGCATTATTTGGCTATAATTACAATAACTTTGCAATTATAGTCTGATTACATATTTTAAGTTAGTTTTACTCAATAATTAGTTGTTTGTATTTTTAATACTGATTAATCACTTTAATTTGGTCTATTTAACATCAATTTCATTTTTATACAATTATTAGCCATTTTTATTAATTATTTATCTATTTTATAGGTATTTAACATTTAGCCATTTTTAATTTCAATTACAGCCTAATTAAATCGGACCCCTTAACCCATTCAACCAACCCAATAATGCAGCCCAGTCCTCAAATCTCACCCGACCCAACCCCTCTTTAATCTGAGCCGTTGATTAATTCAAATCAACGGCCCAGATCTCTCCTTGCCTTAATTAACACCTAATAGACTACCCCCCTCCGTTCATTCCCCCCCTCACTCGTAACACTCAACCGTCTCTCTCTCTCTCTCTGAGACTCTCTCTAGAACCTTCATCCCCCTTGAGCTCTGTCTCTCCTTCTCCGACCACCCCATCGCCGGAAACTATGGAGTTTCCACATCTCATCAACCCCATGGATTCGTCTTTCATGCCTGTGTGACGGAGGATCTCAAGTGACCCTGAGGCAATACACTCCCATCTCCGGTCTCATGCCATGTTTTCCGGCCTCCTATGTCCGTTCGAGTAAGATCCTTGCATTTTCCCAGCCAAACGCCGTTAATATCCAAGTCTTCTTCTCTTTTTTGGGTTTTCTCTAAGAAACCCCAGCTTTAAATCGTCCTATCTTTTAGATATTTGATGAATCTATATCTCTTTTAAGGTTTCACTTGTTTTCTCTTAAACCCCTTTGTTTTTCAAACGATTCTTCATTTTTAAGAACTAGAGTTTCTTAACCCCTTTTAAAAAAATGATTTATCTTCTGATTCTAGTACTAATATGTGATTTTCAGTATGATTTTGAAACGTTTGCTTAAACTTTCTCTTTTGTTCGAGTTATTCTGTTGAAACCCCAATATTTAGGGTTTGAGTTCATCCTGCTTGCTATGTTTTGCTAATCTATATGTTTTCTGAACTTTCTATGTGTTCTATGCTTTCCGCTTTAATTTGTTGATAGAGTCTCTGAATCTCTACTGTTCTCTACTACTTTCTTGGGGTTTCTCTGATTTTGTGCTATTTATTGTTTAAACAAACTTGATTATTTGTTATATCGATGTTTTACATAATATTCTTCACTAATCCTATTGATTTCCCTCAAAGCTGTGATATCTTTCCTTTAAGCCAAGATTTGTGTATTTTCCCTGTGATTATGTACTGATCTTTTGAATTGTTTCCTTGTTCGTGTGATACTTTCCTTAGTTAATATTGATGCCCTGTGATTTACAATCCCATTCGTGATTCTTGTGACTTATTTTCAGAACCAGAATTGTATTCTACCTTATTTTATGCTGTCAATTATTTGACATATACTTTCCTTAATTATGTATTGTGCACTTAGTCTTTATTACATGCCACATTATTTATTACTTCTATTATTGTAAAGTCAGTCTTCTAAGTGATTCTTTCCTTATTTGATACAACTTGTACCCATTTGAATCATGGCTCCCTAATTAAAGGGAGTCCGGTCCTTTGATTGATTCAATTTAGTATTATTTCTATAATTATGCTAAGTCAGTACTTGTTATCTTATTTCTCTACTTGTTTTCAAAAATATAAATACCCTAGCATAACACACAAATATTCATTATTCTGAACTTTCTCTTACTCTCTTACACACACTCTCTTGCTGATTACTCGCTACTCAGTCGGCTGAAAGCCAAGACTGAGTAACTCTACTGCTCTATTTTCTCTACTGCTCTATTTCCCTGCACACTACTGCTCAACTTCTTTGAACTCATTCTCTCATTTATGTTTTCTATTTGATTTACAGCATTCAAAACAACATGTTTTATTCGTATTGCACTTCCTTTTATTTCTCTTATGCTTCTACTTATGGTTCTGCTATTTACCTTGAAATTAGCATGCCTATTTACTAGTTCATTGATGTGATTCCCCCTTCCCCATTTGCATCATGTCTACTGCTTCTCTTACTTGTTTACTACAATTCTTCCTTACCCCCTAACCCCAATACACTATAAGCATGTACTTGTGTAACCCTGAACCTTTCCTTGAACATAGTGTGCAATCCTGGCACCCCTCAATGTAATGCTGTTAAGTTGCTGGTATGAACACTTTGTGATAGACTGTGTTGTGACTGTTAAAGTCTTGTAATACTTCTCTGATGTTTACCTGTGTGAAAATATGCTTTCACATATGAACTACTTGTCCCCAATTTCCCTTTTCCCTGTCTGTGTTTGTTTCCCTCGAACTGTGCATGTTGATTTGGTCACTGATTGTCCTGTTTCCTTTCACACTGTTTTCACTAAGGGTAAAAATCTTCTATTGTTCTTTCAAAACACTGATTTCAGAATGATCATTTTCAAACTATTTTTCACAACTCAACTCTTTTAAAACTATATCAAGCACTCTCACATACTCTTAGAAGTCTAGGTTCTGCCCCTTTAGTGTGTGACTGCTTTGGGACCCCGTGAGCTCCCACTGAACTCTGACACACTAAGGTTGGCCCTTCCACACTACACTTACTCAAGTTTGGTTATGAATCTGGGTGTGAGCACTGCTCGGGATCCCTTGAGATCCTTAGGGAACTTTGACACACCTGGATCATGTGAAAGATTGCGAATCAATGACATTGAGGCATTCTGGAGATGTTGGGCCTATCAGTAGGCAAGCCTTAGGTAATTAAGGGTGTTAAAACTGGAAATACGCTTCTTTTATGTGTACTGACTAACTATCAACCGGTTAAAATCAGTAAGAAAAACTAATTAAGACTTCCTCTCTGAGTTATGAAATCAAATCTATTTTCTTTGTCATTTTAAAATCCCCTAGATGCCATATTTTAGGATCCTGAATTTAAAGCTAAGACCTTAACTGTGTTTGGGTCATGCTGCTTATTTTCCTTATCTGTGGAGGTACCTGAGCCTTTCTCTGTTTATATGTTTATCCCCCTAATTGCAGTCCTATATGTTCTTGCTTGTCGCTGAGCATTTTGCTTTTAAACCTATGGGTCTGCCTAGAATCTCCCTCATAGGATAAAAGTCCTAAACCCCTCCAGGGCTATTTGGAAGGGACGGGTAACAGCATGCAATAGCGTTCGTTGACCAACACGCATTTTAATTACCTTTACGGGGTGGGAAGGGTAGATATGGATATGATGACCGGTGCGCTAATACCACGTGTAGCCCCTCTTTGATGAGTGACATACCGGGTATTGCATTGATGTGATCCATATAACAATCAAACCTAGGACATTCCCTATCCCATATGCATGTTTAGAATATAATCCTTTCAAAATCTACTTAGCTATTAAATATTTTCAAACTTAGTAACACATGTGTGCATAGACTGCGAATCTTTCAAAACCATCTACTATTTAAAACATTAATTGCTTACTTGCTAATCGTACAAATTCATAAAAGTTGTTTGGCCAGGAACCACAATTGTGGATTCTGAGGGGTGCCTAACACCTTCCCCTTAGGATAATTTCAAGCCCTTACTCTGTCTCTGGTTATCAAACTTGTTTGTAAAGGAACCCCCCAAATAGGTGCCCTAACGCACCTTAACTCGTTAGGTGGAGACTCTTCAAACTTTCAAACCCCTTCCTAAGAGAAAACGAGTTGTCCCAATAATGTCAAAAACCCTTGACCGACCCCGAAAGGAGTTTGGAAAAAGGGGGCGCGACAGCGTGGCGACTCTGCTGGGGATTTCTAGGTTTTTACCATTTCAAATTACTTCGTGAATTTGTACCTCTTCCCATTTCCCTTATGTGCAATTACTTGTCTATTTCTTTCAAGCATTTAATTTTCTTCAAAAGCAAACTGACATGTTTCCTTGTTTTCCTTTTATAATCACTTTAAATTATAAACTGCATTATTTACTGCTTTCATAACGTGCAAATACATGACAACATGTTTTATTTCTTATTGCATAATCATGATTCAACATCATACTCCACTCGTGCCAAAACAAACTCCTATAGTAACGCTTGATGAGTGGTTGCGCCCTTCCTATATTATCACCTCCTAAATTCGGAAAGGCTTATTTGCAGTAAAACTAGTCGATCAACGTTGCAGTCGACGGTTCCGTGCCTTTCCCGCTTGAGTCGTCCGCTCAAGTGTACCAGTCTAACACCCCATATAAACCTTATTTCGTTATACTGTTGCATGCATCATGGTCAAACCTAGCCAGGCTAACGTGTTGTCCGCACAACAACCTTTAAGACAGCCTTGTCCCAAGTCCACCGGGTTTCCATAAATCCGAACGGACATTATCATGTTCTGGGCATTTATTTGGAGAACTGAATTCTTACATGCCAATCATTGATGTTAAATAGTCGAGTCTGGTGGGGGTCAGGGTCTACTCCTGTTTGCCTTGCAAAAATATGAGGCACGAAGTCCCCAGATTCGGCATGGTCACCAATATCCACCCAAAACTGCTAAATTTGTAGAAGGACCTGCATTCTAGTGACAAAACACTCGTCAAGAAATATCTGGGTAATCTACCATCCCTTCTAGACATCCAGCCTAACAACATGATTGACACGACCCAAATCCAAATTCAGGTCGCGATGGTGCCCAACAACGGGTTAGGCAAGCCGATATGAAGTACACTGGGTGCTACCCGTCCCATATAATCTAAACAAGTCAACACTTACCACTTTTAAAAAAAACTAAACATACTATGGCCTGGTGCGATAGTAAAAAAAAAACCTGACTATGCCTAGCCAAGGTAAGGCATATATATAGATATACAGCCCAGTACCCAAAATATACACGACGTGTGTGCCAGGAACTAGTGTCACGAGTGTCACGGGAAACTACAGAATATACAATGACAAAATATATATATACATAGCCTCAGTCTGAATGTAAAAGACAGAGAATAAACAAAGGAACTCCAGGGTGCTGCCAGGAAGTCGCCAGGAAGGATAACTCACCGCGAAGTATGATCACTCCGTCAATATCTATCACCAACCGGATAACGAGATGTACCAACCCCCGGACCTGTACAGTCAAGTACAGAAAAGAAAAAGGAAGTGCAGCATGAGTACATATATATAAATATGTACCCAGTGAGTATCCCGTCTAACCTCGAAGAAGTAGTGACGAGAGGTCGACTTGATACTCACTAAGGTCCAGCAGTAATAAAGTAAAGCAGGATGTAAGGAAAGCAGTAGACATGTAGCAGGGTACAAATAATAAGAAGATATCACAGAGTTCTCAAATAATTACTCAAACAATAACAACTTCCCTTGTAGTCTTTCTCAAACAATCGTCAAATCATAAATCAGGAAACAATACCGAGCGGCCATACGCACCGAAGAGTAAAACATTTGGCTGGAATCAGGGGGGAAGAATAGCTCTGCACTGCCGGGGATCGACCGGCCCGTACCAAGAGTGCATTCTTACCAATAACTCAACTACGCACTGCAGGGGATCGACCGGCCCGTACCAATAGTGCGTTCATCAGTGTAATCACATCATATCATAATGTAACTTAGTCTATGCACTGCCGGTGATCGACCGACCCGTACCGAGAGTGCATTCTCAAGTAAGTCCCTGTGCACTGCCGGGGATCGATCAGCCCGTACCAGGAGTGCACTATATTTATTCGCTGTGGCGTACGACCCGCTCCCCTAAGAGTGGAAGGAATCTCACGTCACTTGCAGAATGTAACTTGCAAAGCGACAACATACGTATACCAAATACTAGGTTAACTTCACATATCAAATCTTTCCAAATACTTAGTCAATGAAATATTCAAGGAAACAACGCTACATCCAAGCAAGAATTATAACATATAAATCATTTCAAAGTAGAACACAAGGCATGTTGTGATCCTAAAACTACCCGGACATAACAATAGTAGTTGCTACGTGCGGACTCTCGTCACAAGGTACGCACGCAGCCCTTGAATACAAAACATATAACACATAGAACACCTATGGGGACAATTTCCATCTTACAAGGTTAGAAAAGAGACTCACCTTGACGAAGCACCCCTCGGACCAACGACCGGATCAAGAATGCGCACGAAACTACGGAACTACCCTCGACGGCTCGCAACTAGCCAAATATAGCGCAATTGAATCAATTTAGATACCAAGAGAAAGAATTAACAAGAATTTCCAAAGTATAGCATTCTTGAAGGTTTTTGAGATTTCGACCCTGGGCCCACGAGTTCGGATTTTGAAATTTCTCGAAGGAATGAATTACCCGAAGCCTAAGGATTGTAATTACATAATTTATTTAGGAATTCATAGCTAAAAAGGGATAATTCACTAATTATCAAAGCCCTAGAATTTTCTACCCAATTTTCCCATGATTTGATATTTTAATAGGTAAACTAGTTGGATTTCCATAATTAATCCATGAATTTAGAGAGGAAATTACACTAACCTTGAGGAACTTGACCTTGGACAGCTTTTCCCTAGCTTTGAGGAGCTTTAATGGAGGTTGGGTATTGAAAATGAATAAGAAAACCCGTAATTGGGCATTTAAATACTGCCCAGGAAATGGTTAACTGCGATCGCGACACTAGGCCTGCGATCGCGAAGGGCAGCTGGACTGACCTCTGCGATCGCATCAGAGGTCCTGCGAACGCGAAGACCATCTGGTCTGACGTCTGCGATCGTGGCAGAGGTCCTGCGATCACGATGAACAATCTCACCCGGCCCAGTTGTGACTCAATGCGATCGCGTGAAAGGGTTGCGATCGCGAAGCTTTGGGGCCCGTACCTATGCTATCGCAAGGGGAAGGCTGCGATCGCAAGGGGAAGGCTGCGATCGCAGAGAAAAATCAGTAGCCCAGAAAAACCCTTCTCCGCGATCGCAACCCACCTTCTGCGATCACGTAGAAGGAAACCAGATAGAGAAATTTCTGGTTTTTCCAACTTAGCTCCCGGGGGTCTAAAACACCCCCAAGCCCCTCGGGACCCCGTCTAAAAGCATCGGCAAGTCTGTATTCATGATACGGACTCGCTCGAACTTCCGGAACATGAAAAGCAACAACGGAACTCAAAATTCAATCCCAAAATCAAATTATTCAAACTTAAGAACTTAAGAATTCTGGAATTCGCTTCATTGCGCCGAACGGGTCTATACTACTCGGAATGACCCCAAATTTTGCAGACAAGTCATAAATGACTATACGGAACTATTTACGGTCCCGAAATTCCATTCAAACCTTGATAGCATGAAGTCCTGTTCCAGGCCAAATTCTAAACTTAAGGAAATCGTGATTTACATTTCGGGCGCCGAAACGCTCCCGGGTCACCAGAAACCCGAGCCGAACATACGCCCTAGTCCAAGATCATACGGAGATACAAGAGCTGTCGGAACTCGATTCCGAGGTCGTTTGCTCAAAATGTTGACCAAAGTCAAACTTGGCCAAATAGGCCAACCTTAAGGAACCAAGTGTTCCTAAACCATCCAATTTATTCCCAAATCCCGAACCACCCGCTCCCGCGATTCATAAAGCACGAGTAGCCGCTATGGAAGGTTTCATTTAAGGGAACAGAGTCCTAATACGTGAAACGACCGGCTGGGTCGTTACATTCTCCCCCTCTTAAACAAACGTTCATCCTCGAACGGGTCTAGAGTCGTAACTGGAGTGCTGAATAGCTGTGGATATCTGATCTGCATGTCCTGCTCGGACTCCCAAGTCGCCTCCTCAACTGGTTGGCCCCTCCACTGAACCTTAACCGCAGAAACTGTCTTGGACCTCAACTGGCGGTCCTGCCTATCAATAATGGCCACTGATCCTCCTCGTAGCCCAACTTCTCATCTAACTGAATAGTGTTGTAATCAACCACGAGTGAGAAGTCGGCGTGATACCACCGAAACATGGAAACATGAAAAACTGGATGAACTCTTGATAAGGCTGGAGGTAAAGCAAGCTCATAAGCAACCTCTCCAACCCGCTTTAACACCTCGAACGGACCTATAAACCTGGGGCTCAACTTGCCCTTCTTCCCGAATCTCATAATGCCCTTCATCGGAGAGACCTTGAACATAACCTTATCTCCCTCCATGAATGCTACGTCACGTGCCCGCTGATCTGCGTAGCTCTTCTGCCTAGACTGTGCTGTACGGAGCCTCTCCTGGATAATCTTTACCGTTTCCAAGGCATCTCTCACCAGATCTGTACAATATATCTTAGCCTCGCCAGGCTCAAACCACCCAATCGGAGAACGACATCGCCGACCATATAAAGCCTCGAATGGAGCCATCTCGATGTTGGAATGATAACTATTATTGTATGCAAACACCGCTAAAGGCAAGAACTGGTCCCACTGACCCCCGAAATCAATCATACAATCCCTGAGCATATCCTCCAAGATCTGAACTGTACGCTCTGACTGGCCATCAGTCTGAGGGTGAAATGCTGAACTGAGGTTTATCTGAGTACCCATCTCGCTGTGCAAAGCTCTCCAGAAGTGCGAAGTGAACTGAGGACCTCGATGTGAAATGATAGACACCGACACACCATGCAACCAGACTATCTCACGAAGGTAAATCTGAGCCAGCCTCTCCGTAGTGTAAGTAGTAGCCACAGGAATGAAATGCGCGGATTTGGTCAGTCTGTCCACAATGACCCAAACCGCGTCAACCTTCCGCAAAGTCCGAGGCAACCCAACCACGAAGTCTATGGTGATACGCTCCCATTTCCACTGAGGGATGGGCATCTGCTGAGACAAGCCTCCTGGCCGCTGATGCTCGTACTTAACTTGCTGACAATTAAGACACCTGGCCACATACTGAACAATGTCCTTCTTCGTCCGCCTCCACCAGTAGTGCTTCTTCAAATCACGGTACATCTTCATAGCTCCTGGGTGAATAGAATACCGAGAACTGTGAGCCTCTGCTAGAATCCTCTCCCTCAGGCCATCAACATTAGGAACACACAATCGGCCCTGGGGTCGCAGAACACCATCCTCGCCTAAAGTAATCTCCTTGGCCCTTCCCAGGACCACCGTATCCCGAAGCTCTGCTAGACGTGGATCATCAAACTGTCGAGCCTTAATCTCCCCCAATAGTGAGGACTGAGCAACCACATGAGCCAAAACTCGACGAGGCTCTGAAAGGTCCAATCTCACCAAACGGTTGGCCAAGGACTGAATGTCCAAGGCTAAAGGCCTCTCCTCAGCTGAGATGTAGGCCAAACTACCCATACTCGCTGCCCGCCTGCTCAAAGCATCCGCTACTACATTCGCCTTGCTCGGATGATACTGAATAGTGAGATCATAGTCCTTCAATAAATCAAGCCACCTTCGCTACCTCAAATTAAGGTCCCTCTGCTTAAGCAGGTACTGCAGGCTGCGGTGGTCCGTATAGACCTCACAAGATACACCATATAAGTAATGCCGCCATATCTTCAAAGCATGAACAATCGCTGCCAACTCCAAATCGTGCACAGGGTAATTATTTTCATGAACCTTCAGCTGCCGTGAAGCATAAGCAATAACCCTGCCATCCTGCATCAACACACATCCCAACCCAACGTGTGAAGCGTCGCAATACACTGTATATACACCAGACTCAGAAGGCAATGGTAACACTGGTGCTGAAGTCAATGCTGATTTGAGCCTCTGAAAGCTTGCCTCACAATCGTTGGACCACTGAAATGGAGCATTCTTCTAAGTCAATCTAGTCAATGGGGCGGCAATAGAAGAGAATCCCTCCACGAACCGACGATAGTAACCTGCTAAACCTAGAAAACTCCTGATCTCTAAAGCTGAAGTAGGACGTGGCCAACTCTAAACTGCCTCAATATTCTGCGGATCAACCTTGATACCCTCACCGGACACCACATGCCCCAAGAACGCCACCAATTCCAACCAGAACTCACACTTGGAGAACTTAGCATATAGCTTCTGTTCTCGTAAGGTCTGCAGCACAGCCCGCAAATGCTGCTCGTGCTCACCTAGGCTCCGTGAGTAGATCAATATATCATCAATGAAAACAATCACGAATGAATCAATATACGGCCTGAATAACCTATTCATCAAGTCCATAACGGCTGCTGGGGCATTAGTCAAGCCAAAGGACATCACTAGAAACTCATAGTGGCCATATCTGGTGCGAAAAGCAGTCTTCGGGACTTCAAAAGCCCGAATCTTCAGTTGGTGATAGCCTGACCTCAAATCAATCTTAGAGAACACACGAGCACCCTGTAGCTGATCAAACAAATCATCAATACGCGACAGAGGATACTTGTTCTTGATGGTCACTTTATTCAGCTGGCAGTAGTCAATACACATCCGCATAGACCCATCCTTCTTCTTAACAAATAAGACTGGAGCACCCCACAACGACACACTTGGCCTGATAAATCCCTTGGCCAACAACTCCTCAAGCTTCTCCTTCAACTCTTTTAGCTCCTTAGGAGCCATGCGATAAGGAGGAATATAAATAGGCTGAGTATCTTGAGCCAAGTCAATGCAAAAATCTACATCTCGATCTGGAGGCATGCCTGGAAGATCTGAAGGAAACACATTCGGAAACTCTCGAATGACAGGCACTGAATCAATGGTAGGAGACTCGGCGGTGGTGTCCCGCACATAAGCAAGATAAGACAGGCACCCTTTCTCGACCATATGCCGAGCTTTCATGAAAGAAATGACCCGGCTGAAGGCACTAACTGAAGCACCCCTCCACTCTAACCTCGGCCATTCAGGCATGGCTAATGTAACTGTCTTGGCATGGAAATCCAATACAACATGATAAGGAGATAACCAATCCATGCCCAAAATAACCTCGAAATCAACCATATCAAGCAATAACAGGTCGTCTCTGGTCTCAAACCCGTAGAAAGTAATCACACACAATCGGTAAACGCGGTCTACCTCCATGGAATCGCCCACACGAGTGGACACATACAAGAGAGAACCCAAGGAATCACAAGCAACATCCAGAGAATGAGAAAATAACACCGAAACATATGAATATGTAGACTCTAGATCAAATGGCACGGAAGCCTCTCTACCACAGACTGAAATAATACCTGTAATCACCGCGTCTGAGGCCACTGCATCTGCCCTGGCTGGAATAACATAAATTTTGGCTGAAGCACCTGATGACTGAGCTCCCCCAGAACAAGCTGGAGCTGGATGACCCTCTCTTGACTGGCCTCCCCCCTAGGACGGCCCCTGCCAACCTGACCTCCACCCCTAGGTGGTCGAACTGCTGGTGCTGAACCCCTGGGCTGGCGACTCTGTTGTACGGCCTTGCCCCGATATCTGGGACACTGCCTGATCATATGGTCCAGCTCCCCACACTCAAAACAACCTCTACGTGCCATAGCCTGCTGCCCCAAGGAAGAAGAACCCTGAATAGCTGGAAGGCGGTAAGAATCATCTGGCAAGGCACTAAAATAGGAGCCAGGGGATCTTGGATGGCTGGAATAACTGCTGGGTGCACTCTAGGTAGCTGGTGGATGATAAGAGCGCTCTGGCATGGCACTAAACTAGGGCCTGACTGGAGCAACCCTAAGAGGTAAGGAAGGTGCTGCATAAGAAGGCCTGCTAGACTGACCACCTCCAAACTGACCCCTGCCCCTGGCTGGAGTACCCCTGAAACAACCTGCAAACCTGGCCCTCTTGTCCTGCTGACCCTGCAGACCTGGCTGACCCTGCTCCCTTCCCCTCACACGGTAACCCTCGATACGTCGAGCTATCTCGACTACAAGCTGATATGGGGTACCCATCTCTACCTCCCTGGCCATGGAAGTCCTGATACCCGGGTGTAAGCCTGCCACAATCTGTCAAACCCTCTCAGCATCTGTGGGCAATATCATGAGAGCATGGCGAGGCAACTCTGAGAACCTGGCCTCATAATCTGACACAGACATCTGCCCCTGCTCTAATCTCTTGAACTGACCCCGAAGCTCCCCCCTTTCAGATGGTGAACTGTATCTGTCCAAAAATAACTGAATAAACTGCTCCCAAGTAACCGGTGGAGACCCTGCTGGCCTACTGAGTATATAAGACTGCCACCAACGGCGAGCTCTGCCCTCAAGCTGGAAGGTCGTGAAATTTACCCCATGTGACTCTAGTATCCTCATGTTGTGCAGTCTATCCCTGCACCTCTCGATGAAATCATGTGCATCCTCTCCCCGCTCACCCCCGAAGGTCGGAGGGCGAAGCTGGGTCCATCTACCCAGCAGCTTCTGCTGGTCCATCTCTGCGACTGGCTTGGGCTCTGGCGCTGCCACCCCAAGCTGAAGCGCGATCACTGGTGGAATATCTAGAGTACGATGTACTGCCGCTGCTGGTCCTGTAGCCTGAGCGGTAGGGGTCTGAACTCCCCCTCCTGCTTGAGAAGCAACATGATCTGATGGAAGTACACCTGCCTGTGACATAGTATCCATGAACCTCAGCATACGGCCCATGACCTCCTGGAAGCCCGGCGCCGTCATAAAATCAGCTGGTGGTGGAGCTACTGGAGGCGGCTCATCCTGCTCCTCAACATAAGGGTCCTCAACCGGTGCGACCGGTACAGCTCTGGGATGCCCTCGCCCCCTCCTACGAACATGAGCCCTACCCCTGCCCCTACCACGGCCTCGAGCGGCGGGGGTAGCAGCCTCCCCTGGACCAGGAACATATGAAGCACGCGTCCTTACTATCTGTGAGAGAATAGAAGAACAAGTTTGAGTACATCATCGATGTCACGATAAGATATGAACAAAAGGAGTTTCTTAACGCCCTACAACCTCCTGAAGATAAGTACAGACGTCTCCATACCGATCCGCAAGACTCTATTGGGTTTGCCCGTGACTCGTGAGACTACGTGAACCTAAAGCTCTGATACCACGTTGTCACGACCCAAATCCAAATTCAGGTCGCGGTGGCGCCCAACAGCGGGTTAGGCAAGCCGATATGAAGTACACTCGGTGCTACCCGTCCCATATAATCTAAACAAGTCAACACTTACCACTTATAAAAAAAACTAAACATACTATGGCCTGGTGCGATAGTAAAAAAAACCTGACTATGCCTAGCCAAGGTAAGGCATATATATAGATATACAGCCCAGTACCCAAAATATACACGACGTGTGTGCCATGAACTAGTTTCACGGGTATCACGGGCAACTACAGAATATACAATGACAAAATATATATATATATAGCCTCGGTCTGAATGTAAAAGACATAGAATAAACAAAGGAACTCCAGGGTGCTGCCAGGAAGTCGCCAGGAAGGACAACTCACCGTGAAGTATGATCACTCCGTCAGTATCTATCACCAACCGGATAACCAGACGTACGAACCCCCGGACCTGTACAGTCAAGTATAGAAAAGAAAAGGGAAGTGAAGCATGAGTACATATATATAAATATGTACCCAGTGAGTATCACGTTTAACCTCGAAGAAGTAGTGACGAGAGGTCGACTCGATACTCACTAAGGTCCAACAGTAATAAAGTAAAGCAGGATGTAAGGAAAGCAGTAGACATGTAGCAGAGTACAAATAATAAGAAGATATCACAGAGTTCTCAAATAATTACTCAAACAATAACAACTTCCCTTTTAGTCTTTCTCAAACAATCGTCAAATCATAAGTCAGGAAACAATACCGAGCGGCCATGCGCACCGAAGAGTAAAACATTTGGCTAGAATTAGGGGGAAGAATAGCTATGCACTGCCGGGGATCGACCGGCCCGTACCAAGAGTGCGTGCTGAAAATGTAATCATACCAAAGAGCTATGCACTGTCGGGGATCGACCGGCCCGTACCAAGAGTCCATGCTTACCAATAACTCAACTACGCACTGTCGGGGATCGACCGACCCGTACCAAGAGTGCGTCCATCAGTGTAATCACATCATATCATAATGCAACTTCATCCATGAACTGCGGGGGATCGACCGGACCGTACCGAGAGTGCATTCTCAAGTAACTCCATGTGCACTGTCGGGGATCGATCGGCCCGTACCAGGAGTGCACTATATATATTCGTCGTGGCGTACAGCCCGCTCCCCTAAGAGTGGAAGGAATCTCACGTCACTTGCGAAATGTAACTTGCAAAGCGACATCATACGTATACCAAATACTAGGTTCACTTCACATATCAAATCTTTCCAAATACTTAATCAATGAAATATTCAAGGAAACAACGCTACATCCAAGCAAGAATTATAACATATAAATCATTTCAAAGTAGAAGACAAGGCATGTTGTGATCCTAAAACAACCCGGACATAACAATAGTAGTTGCTACGTGCGGACTCTCATCACAAGGTACGCACGCAGCCCCAGAATACAAAACATATAACACATAGAACACCTATGGGGACAATTTTCCTCTTACAAGGTTAGAAAGGATACTCACCTCGACGAAGCACTCCTCGGACCAACGACCGGATCAAGAATGCGCACGAAACTCCGGGACTACCCTCGACGGCTCGCAACTAGCCAAATATAGCGCAATTGAATCAATTTAGATACCAAGAGAAAAATTAACAAGAATTTCCAAAGTATAACATTCTTGAAGGTTTTTGAGATTTCGACTCCGGGCCCACGAGTTCGGATTTTGAAAATTCTCGAAGGAATGAATTACCCGAAGCCTAAGGATCATAATTACATAATTTATTTAGGAATTCATGGCTAAAAAGGGATAATTCAGTAATTATCAAAGCCCTAGAATTTTCTACCCAATTTTCCCATGATTTGATATTTTAATAGGTAAACTAGTTGGATTTCCACAATTAATCCATGAATTTAGAGAGGAAATTACACTAACCTTGAGGAACTTGACCTTGGACAGCGTTTCCCTAGCTTTGAGGAGCTTTAATGGAGGTTGGGTATTGAAAATAAAGAAGAAAATCCGTAATTGGGCATTTAAATACTGCCCAGGAAATGGTTAACTGCGATCGCGACACTAGGCCTGCGATCGCGAAGGGCAACTGGACTGACCTCTGCGATCGCATCAGAGGTCCTGCGATCACGAAGACCATATGGTCTGACCTCTGCGATCGTGGCAGAGGTCCTGTGATCGCGATGAACAATCTCACCCGGCCCAGCTGCGACTCAATGCGATTGCGTGAAAGGGCTGCGATCGCGAAGCTTTGGGGCCCGGACCTATGCGATCGCAAGGGGAAGTCTGCGATCGCAGAGAAAAATCAGCAGCCCAGCAAAACCCTTCTCCGCGATCGCAACCCACCTTCTGCGATCGCGGAGAAGGAAACCAGATAGAGAAATTTCTGGTTTTTCCAACTTAGCTCCCGGAGGTCTAAAACACCCCCGAGCCCCTCGAGACCCCGTCCAAAAGCATCGGTAAGTATGTATTCATGATATGGACTCGCTCGAACTTACAGAACATGAAAAGAAACAACAGAACTCAAAATTCAATCCCAAAATCAAATTATTCAAACTTAAGAACTTAAGAATTCTGGAATTCGCTTCATTGCGCCGAACGGGTCTATACTACTCGGAATGACCCCAAATTTTGCAGACAAGTCATAAATGACTATACGGAACTATTTCCGGTCCTGGAATTCCATTCGGACTTCGATAGCATGAACTCCTGTTCCAGGCCAAATTCTAAACTTAAGGAAATTCTGATTTCCATTTCGGGCGCCGAAACGCTCCCGGTCACCAGAAACTCGAGCCGAACATACGCCCAAGTCTGAAATCATCATACAGAGCTACAGGAGCTGTCAGAACTCGATTCTGAGGTCGTTTGCTCAAAATGTTGACCGAAGTCAAACTTGGCCAAAAAGGCCAACCTTAAGGAATCAAGTGTTCCTAAACCATCCAATTTATTCCCAAATCCCGAACCACCCGCTCCCGCGAGTCATAAAGCACGAGTAGCCACTATGGAAGGTTTAATTTAAGGGAACATAGTCCTAATACGCGAAACAACCGGCTGGGTCGTTACAATGATGATAGAGGCTGCTACCTTATTCTGGGATTGTGAAAGGGCTGTCTTGCATTTTGGGGATATCGAAATGACACTGTTGTTAGAAGAAATAGGAGGACTGGACGGTTTAGTTTGGGAGACTCCTGGGTTGCAAATGCCTGAGAACCGTATAGGAAAGGGTTTCCTGAAAATGATGGGCTTAAAGAAGAACGCAGAGTTAGGGTGTCTAAAAGAGTCGTACATCCCTTTTGACTTTTTGTATGAAAGATACGACAGTATATCATACCGTACCTTCAATAACAAATTTTCTATCACGTCCTTGGGACGCATTCACCGTAGGGTGTTCGTCTTCATGGTTTGCTTCCTGGGTCTGATTGTATTTCCGACAAAGAAAGAAAGAATCCGCACTAGGTTGGCTATGGTAACCAAGAACCTAATGGATTGGTGAGCAAACTCTCAGTATCGTCCCTATGATCATTTCAGACATGTATCGAGCCTTAGAACAATGCCAAAGAGGATCTAAGCACTTCTAAGGCTGCAACCTATTACTTCAACTCTGGCTTTTAGAACATCTTCAAAAGGGCCAGTACCGGCAAGAGTTTCCACGAAGGGCGTGGAATGACCACATCGCTTTCCATCACCCAAAAAGAATGACTTATATCCCTGACCGATTTGCTCAGTCTGAGAATGCCAAGGAGTGGGTTGAGTTCTTCGATAATCTGACCGAAGAGCAAGTTCAATGGATGTTCGAGTGGTTTCCAGTAGAAGAGTTCATCGTCTAGTCCAGAGATGCACCATTCTTGATACTGATTGGTCTGAGAGGAACATACCCTTACGTCCCTCTCCGGGTTATGAGACAAGCGGGTAGGAAGCAAGTCATACCAAGGGTCGACAAGATGATTCATTTCCGAGCTGACTTCCAAAATGATGATAGTCCTCACAAGCGCCATGCCTAACACATGTGGCACTGCAAGATCATAATGGAGAGAGATACAATTGAACCAGACCGATACCATGCATGTTGTACACCTTTCTATTCGGGTTGGTTGGAAGAAAATTGGGACGGTCTAGGCAAGCCGGGGTTCGTCCAAGGCCACAGGATCATAAATGAGAAGGCCGAGGCACAGTTCAAGTACAATCAACTACGCAAAAGGATCCGTGAATGCGAGAACGAGCACCGCGAGATACATGAGTCCAACAAGAAGCTGATTGAGGAATGGAAAGACATGTTCATCAGCACCAATAGAAAGTTGGGATACTTGGAACGAGGCATAGTCGAGTTAGAGGGTAAATTTATCAAGAGGGTTGAAGACTGTCAAAAGGCTGAAGGGAACGAAGGTGGACATCTAGCCAGAGCATACCTACTGCTAGGACTTCGCGAGCTGGGGAATCTGTTCGAGGGAATCAAGGATGCCGAGTCTGGGGAAGGTTCTTCTAGGACCAAGTTGATAGGATTTCCTTTTTTCCGATTTATCAATGTAATAAGGCCCATGGGCAAGTGCTTTTTATTTCCTGCTTGTTTAGTGTCGTTTTGGGTTCGTCTATTTTACATTAGTGAAATGAGGCATTTTTGCATTTTCAATTCTCCAAATCTATTTGTCGCTAGGCCTACCTCGGGCACAACGAGGTTCCCAAATTAGGACGCACTTTATATTCTCGCACTATGTGTTTAAATATCGCGATACTTTTTCATAATCCTCACTGACTTGGTTACCTTTTGTTTTTGCTTTGCTTTCTTTTATTATTATTTTCCTCCCCAAAGGTTGGTTCGTGCACTCTGGCATCATCATCCTATCTTACAAGATCTAGGGGCCCTCCACCCTCTCCTCCTCCTAGTCCTCCCAAAGGCAAAAAACAAAGGCAAGAAAATAATGGAAGATTTAGGTAACATCAGGAAAGAAAACACGGTTGAACGGGTAGAGGCCAATGATGGCCAGGGTATTCGGGTTCAAAACGAAACTATGTCGCAGCTAGAAAAGAAGTTGTTGAAATTTCAAGAAGATCTTGATCAAATTTGAAATCTGGCAAACCTGTCATTCACCCTCAATCTCCTAGACGTCAACCTCCCTAACATCCAGAATCCTACACCTCCTCAAAACATCCTAAAGCAGCAAAATCATCCCGCAGCTCATCATCACACAACTCCACTAAAGAACCAAACCCTTCCAACACAATGTAATACTTTCCATACTCCTAAGAACACTCCAATACTTATCCCAGAACCTCAGAACTCCACAAACGACCATTTCTACACCCATGCACTAGGCCATCACAACAACCCCATCTACGTGGAGACTATGCCACACTCCACTCAACCTATCTCATACACACCTGAGTCTGGTGAAAAGGATCTGCTTATCAGGAACTTGGCTGAGGAACTTAAGAAGCTGACCAGCCGGGTTCAAGGCGTTGAGGGAAGCAAAGGAGTCGAGAGGCTCAATTATGAAGACCTCTGCATACATCCTGATGTCGAACTGCCCGAGGGGTACAAACCTCCTAAGTTCGAAATTTTTGATGATACAGGTGATCCAATGGTCCATCTGAGGACCTACTGTGACAAGCTAGTTGGAGTGGGGAAAGGTGAGAGGATCCGCTTGAAGCTATTCATGAGGAGCTTGAAAGGAGACGCCCTGTCTTGGTACATCAGCCAAGATCCCAGGAAATGGTCGAATTGGGTAAGCATGCAGTCTGACTTCATGGATAGGTTCAGGTTTAATACAGAGAATGCGCTAGATGTGTTCTACATAAAAATTCTGAAGAAGAAGCCCACAGAAACGTTTCACGAGTATGCTACTCGCTGGAGGTCCGAAGCTGCTAAGGCCAGGCCCTCCTTAGACGAGGAACATATGAATAAGTTCTTTGTCCGAGCTCAGGATCCGCAATACTATGAGCGGTTGATGGTGATTGAGAATCATAAGTTCTCCGATATCATCAAATTGGGTGAGAGGATCGAAGAAGGAATCAAAAGTGGTATGGTCACTAACTTTGAAGCTTTGCAAGACACAAACAAAGCCTTACAGTCCCGTGGTGTGTCAAAGAAAAGGGATGTGGGAGCCGTGATGGTTGCACAAAGAGCCAAATCCCCACTAAAATACCAATCTTACCAAACACCTCCACTCACATATCAACCAACCCAAAAGTACCAAGCACCTTCACCCTTATACCAATCACCACCACCAACATATCAATCGTCGCCGCCACCTGCTTATCAGCCAACGTCACCCAGATATTCCCAACCTTCTCGCGTTTACCACACTTACAACTCTCAACGATACCACTATCAATCACCCCTTACACGCCAAAACTTCCCTAGACCTCGACCTAATTTTGACCGTAGACCTCCCAAATAATATACTGCCATCGCCGAACCTATCGACCAGTTGTATGAGAAACTAAAGGCTGCCGGTTATGTCACCCCCATCCCTACTGTGACCCCTGAGAATCCCTCCCAGTGGGTTAATCCAAACCAATCTTGTGCATACCATTCCGGCATGAAGGGACACACCATTGATGAATGCCGCTCTTTGAAGGATAAGTACAGTCCTTGATTGACAACAAGATCATTGTGGCAAAGGAATCCACTCCCAACGTCCGCAGCAATCCACTCCCAGACCATAAGGGTGGATGCATCCACATGATTGAAGTAGAAGAAGATTGGGACCCCGAGGGGTCGATCGAGTTGATCATAGAAGGTGATGACCCAAAGAAGTCAGCGGTTACTCTCAACCCAATCATAGTACAGATTCAGCCGTCTGAGGATGCTCAAGTAGATATATCTGTACCTTTTGAATTTGAAGCAGCGCCACCCGCAAAGGCACCTGCACCAATTGAGGTCGAAGTCATGCCTCCGGCAAATGCGCCTGCACCATTCGAGGTCGCAGTTTTGCCACATGTTAAAGCACATGTCCCGTTGAAGTGAGGGTAGCTGCACCAATCACGGTGGCAATATGAACCACGCCACCTTTCTATACAAATGTTGTACCGTGGGATTATGTAGCTGAGGCAAGAAGGAAGGGTAAAGCTACCGCAGCACAGGGTATGACAAGGACTGGTAGAGTCTATACGCATGAGCATTTGGCTGAATCAAGCAAACAGGCTTCCAACAGGCCACCCATTATTGAGACAGGTCCGGATGACCTTTGGAGGAAGGTACATGCCAAGGAGTACTCTGTCATTGACCAATTGAAGAAGACCCCAGCTTAGATATCCATTCTTTCCTTGCTGCAAAATTCAGAGGCACACAAAAGTGCTTTGTTGAAAGTGCTGAATGAAGCGTATGTGCCAAATAATATCACTAGTGGGGAAATGGCCAATATGGTAGGCCAAGTGTTAGAAAGCCATAAGATCACCTTTCACAAGGATGAGCTTCCGCCTGAAGGGTTGGGTCATAACAAAGCCCTGCACATCACTGTGCAATATGAAGACTATTTCATCACCAGAATTCTTATTGACGGGGGATCCAGTCTCAATATCTGCCCGTTGATAAAACTCAAGAAATTGGCAAAGGGCTGCACAAGATAAGAGAGGGAGCGATAAATGTGAAAGCTTTTGATGGTTCTCAGAGGTCCACCATTGGCGAGATCAGCCTGTGCTTGTAAATGGGGCCAACATGGTTCGAAGTTGACTTAGGACGGCCATGGATACATGCTGCTGGGGTTGTAGCATCAACGCTGCATCAGGCAGTAAAATTTGAATGGAACCACCAAGAGGTAATCATCCACAGCGATGGAAGCAATCCTATTTACAGTCGCCAGACTATTCCAATAATCGAAGGAAGAAGGAAACTGGGAGGAGAAACTTACCACCATATTGAACGGGTCAATGCCATAGACAAAGACAAATGATGGGATAGCAAGATCGCAAGCATGATGAACTGGAGAGGGTATGAGCCAGGTAAAGGGCTCGGCAAGAACCTCCAAGGGATCTCCAAACCCATAAAGATCAAGAAACATGGCACCACCTTTGGTTTGGGATACGAATATACCTGGGAAGAATTCAAAAGTTGGTTGCCACCCTGGCGCGGTCCTTACTACCCACTAGAGCAGCTAATACCGCATCTAGAGCAGACCTTCCATTAAGCCGACATTATCTATGGTTCAGATGAAGAAGAGTCACTCGCAACATTGAGGAACCTATTCTTAGAAGACAATGGCATGGATTGTTGTGTCGTTCTCGAGGAGGAGGGGGAGGAAATCCCTTCCATACAGGTTGTAAGTAGAGGAGCATATCTCAAGAACTGGACCATCAACATAGCCAGAGCCCGACGAGCCTTGGGGTAGCAAGGCTAAACAAGCACTATTCATCGTCTTTCATTAAATGATTTTCCTTTTCGCATTCTTTATTTCTACAATAAAAGCTTCAACGTTCAAAACATTTATTCAATTTATCAAAAGCACTTTAAGTTATTATGAATCAATATTTATTAATATTGTTTTTCTCTCATTACTTTATCTATACAACATTACTATTACTTGTCTTGATGAACCAATGACTGTGACATGTAACGATACAACGCAACAAATAGACGTTGATTCAGAAGAAGATGATATACCTGACGAGATTGTCAAAGAAGTTGAGAATTTAGAGAACAGACCTAAGTCCAACCTGGATTTGACCGAAGTTGTCAACTTGGGAGATTAAGAAAATGTCAAGGAAACTCGCATCAACATTCATTTGTCGCCGTCAGAGAAGAAAGATTACACAAAATTTCTAAAGGAGTATGAGGACATATTCTCATAGTCGTACGATGACATGACTGGTCTGAGTACATCCAGTGTTGCTCACAAATTACCAACTAACCCAATGTGTCCGCCGGTCAAGCAAAAGCTCAGAAAGTTCAAACCTGACATGAGTTTAAAAATCAAGGAGGAAGTCACCAAGCAGATCAATGCTAAGGTACTCAAGGTTGTGGAGTATCCAACATGGTTAGCCAACATCGTGCCGGTACCAAAGAAAGATGGGAAGGTTAGAGTCTGTGTCGACTACCGGGATCTCAACCGGGCCAGTCCAAAAGATGACTTCCCTTTGCCAAACATACAAATCCTGATCGACAATTGCGCCAAGCATGAACTACAGTCATTCGTAGATTGCTTCGTTGGTTACCATCAGATCTGGATGGATGAGGTAGATGCTGAGAAAACGGCTTTCATTAAGCCATGGGGAGTTTACTTCTATAAGATGATGCCAATCAGCCTGAAGAATGTTGGGGCCACTTATATGAGGGCTATGACCATTATCTTCCACGATATGATACACAAGGAGATTGAGGTATATGTGGATGATATTATTATCATGTCCAAGAAAGCTTCCGATCACATAGAAAATCTGAGGAAGTTCTTCAATAGGTTGCGGCAATACAATTTGAAACTAAACCCCGCAAAGTGTACATTGGGGGTTCCCGCTGGAAAATTACTCGGGTTCATTGTCAGCCGTCGAGGAATATAACTGGATCCGTCAAAGGTTAAATCCATTCAAGAATTACCACCGGCAAGGAACAAGAAAGAGGTGATGAGTTTCCTGAGACATCTTAATTACATCAGCCGGTTCATAACCCAATATACAGTCATATGTGAACCGATCTTCAAGATGCTGAAGAAGGATGCCGCAACCAAATGGACCGATGACTGCCAAAAGGCCTTCGACAGAATTAAGGAGTACTTGTCAACGCCACCAGTCCTAGTACCGCCTGAGTCAGGTAGACCTCTGCTACTCTACCTTGCAGTATTAGATGGAGTTTTCGGCTGCGTTATGGGACAACACGACGAAACAGGAAGGAAAGAGAAGGCTATTTATTATCTGAGCAAGAAGTTCACTCTGTACGAAGCTCGGTATTCTCTATTGGAACGCACCTGCTGTGCTCTAACTTGGGTAGCCTAGAAGCTGAGGCATTACTTCTGTGCCTATACTACATATCTTATATCAAGGATGGATCCCTTGAAGTACATCATTCAGAAACCCATGCCCACTAGCAAGTTGGCCAAGTGGCAAATCCTGCTGAGTGAGTTCGACATTATCTATGTAACTCAGAAAGCAGTCAAGGGACAAGCACTGGCAGACCATCTCGCTGAGAACCCTGTAGACGGAGTTTACGAACCCCTGAAAACGTATTTTCCCGATGAAGAGGTATTATTCGTAGGAGAGGATATTGCAGAATCCTATGACGGTTGGAGAATGTTCTTCGATGGAGCAGCGAATTTCAAGGGACTCGGCATTGGAGCTGTCCTGATATCAGAAACTGGTCAACACTATCTGGTATCTGGCAAACTCAGATTCCCCTACACCAATAATATGGCGGAATATGAAGCCTGCATCTTAGGTCTCAACATGGCCATTGATATGAACGTCCAAGAGCTGTTAGTGATTGGTGATTCAGACTTACTTATACATCAGGTACGAAGAGAGTGGGCAACCAAGAATTCCAAGATACTGTCGTATCTGCACCACGTGCAGGAATTAAGAAAGAGGTTTACGAAGACGGAATTTTGGCATGTCCCCAGGATCCAAAATGAGTTCGCTGATGCATTGGCCACTCTGTCATCTATGATTCAGCATCCGGACAAGAATTTAATTGATCCCATTCCAGTGAAGTCCACAACCAACCAGCTTACTGTGCCCATTTTGAAGAACAAGCAGACGGAAAGCCTTGGTATCATGATATCAAGGAATACTTTGCAAAAGGAGAGTACCCAGGGCTTGCAAATCATACTCAGAAACGCACGCTCCGAAGATTATCCAGTAATTTCTTTCACGGTGGAGAAATCCTGTATAGGAGGACTCCCGATTTGGGATTGTTAAGATGTGTCGACGCAAAGGAAGCCTCCAAATTA
Organism: Nicotiana undulata; assembly: GCA_005239495.1. Classification (NCBI taxonomy): domain Eukaryota; kingdom Viridiplantae; phylum Streptophyta; class Magnoliopsida; order Solanales; family Solanaceae; genus Nicotiana; species Nicotiana undulata. The sequence continues at coordinate 71,510 of ML266716.1, forward strand.
CTTGAGGAGATTCATGCTGGAACTTGCGGCCCGCATGTGAATGGTTTTTTCTTAGCAAAGAAGATACTCAGGGCCGGTTACTTTTGGATGACTATGGAAATGGACTGCATCCAGTATGTCCGGAAATGCTACCGATGTCAGGTGCACGCAGATATGATTAAGGTACCTCCAAATGAGCTCAATGCAACAAGCTCACCATGGCCGTTTTTCGCCTAGGGCATGGAAGTCATTGGACAAATAGAGCCTACCGCCTCCAACAGACACAGGTTCATCCTGGTAGAAATCGATTATTTCACCAAATGGGTCGAAGCAGCATCCTACAAAGCCGTAACTAAGAAAGTCGTGGCAGACTTTGTCCGCGACCGCATTGTTTGTCGATTCGGAATCCCAGTGTCAATCATCACCGACAATGGTTCCAATCTTAACAATGACCTGATGAAAGCCTTGTGCGAGACTTTCAAAATCAAGCACAAGAATTCCACAGCTTACAGGCCTCAGATGAATGGAGTTGTAGAAGCCGCCAATAAGAATATCAAGAAGATATTGAGGAAGATGATAGAAAAGCACAAGCAATGGCATGTGAAGTTATCATTTGCTCTGATGGGATACCGCACCACAGTCTGCACGTCAATCGGGGAAACCCCTTACATGTTGGTTTATGGTACGGAAGCTGTGATTCCTGCAGAAGTTGAGATTCCAACACTAAGAATCATACAAGAAGCTGAGCTCAGCGATGTAGAGTGGGTAAAGAGTCGTTATGAGAACCTGGCCCTCATAGACGGAAAAAGGATGAATGCAGTATGTCACGGGAAACTTTATCAAAATAAAATGACTCGAGCTTTCAACAAAAGGGTCAAGCCAAGACAGTTCACGCCGGGGCAGCTGGTGTTGAAGAAAACCTTTCCACATCAAGACAAATCCAAACGGAAATTCTCTCCCAACTGGCAAGGTCCGTATATGGTCCACCGAGTACTGACAGGAGGAGCTCTTATACTTGCAGAAATGGACGGAGAAGTCTGGCCAAAGCCAATCAATTCAGATGCAGTCAAACACTATTATGTGTAATCCTTTAATGTTTTTATCAAAGATGTAAATTGAACTATGCCTGAACTGATTCCCGTTAAGAGGGGATACGTAGGCAGCCCTATGGGTTCTGTCACGACCAAAAACCTGGTTCAGGTCGTGATGGCACCTAACGGCGAGGTTAGGCAAGCCAACATATAAATCCCCAGGAGTTACTACCCCAGAACTCGTTTATTCCAGTTATTTACAATTTATAACAAATAAAATGCTTAATGTAGCAGCGATATGAGGTAAGGCCGTAGATACAAGCTGAACCACAGCTAGGCCAAATATGTACAACCCCGAATCCCAACATAACTACAACAAGTGTGTGCCAGGACTAGTGTCACAGTGTCAACGGGCGGCTACATAGATACAACAACTGAAATATAAATATACAAAAATATACAAGCCTCAGTCTGGAACAAAAGACTGAGCAAAATGAAACTAGAAGGCTCCAGAGGTGCTGTCAGGATGACGCCAAGAAGACAACACACCGTATGGAACGACACCGCGATCAGTATCTATCAGCAGACGAACGACCAGACGGACCAGCCTCAAGATCTGCACAATCAAAAGCAGAAAAGAAAAGAAAGTGCAGCATGAGTACATATAAACAAATATGTACCTAGTGAGTATCCCGTCTAAACTCGTAAAGAGTAGTGACGAGAGGTAGAATATATACTCACTAAGGACCAATACATAATAAAATAAGGTACACGCCGAGCAATAAATCATGTGAGAAAATACATCAAGTATGTGGGCATGTAATCAACAAACAGCTAACTAATCTCAAACATAACCTTTCTTTGTAAGCTGATCATATGTATCACTTGTTTTCCTTCTCATTATCTGAAATGTCTTATCTTATTATCTCAATTGTTCACTTTCCAGTACTCAGTATCATTTCTTAACTCACCATCGTATGATCCCAACTCAATGCAAATGCATATATATATATATATATATAACCGACACGGACAAGACTATCGGCCGAAGTCATAAGGGTGGGTCATAAGGACTGACTCGGTCATAAAGCTCCACACGCTCGCGAATCATATCTGCGACTCGTGCGCTGACTTGATATCTCCACGCTCGCGGATCAAACCTGCGACTCGTGGGCAAATATCTCTCCCCGCTCGCGAATCATACCTGCGACTCGGGGGAAAATGACATAAATATATATATACTCTCCCGATCACGAATCATACCTGTGACTCGGGGGCCGATAAAAATAGTAGTATAATTCTTCCCTGATCATGAATCAAACCTGTGACTCAGGGGATGGTAAAATAAATCTGATTTCTCCCTGATCACGAATCAAACCTGTGACTCAGGGGCTGTTGAAAATAAGTGTAATTCCTCCCTGATCACGAATCAAACCTGTGACTCAGGGGCCAGTAATGAAAATATAAGTTCTCCCCAATCACGAATCATACCTGTGACTCGGGGGCCATGAATGCATGAACGTATATATATATGTGTATATGTAGACACCATGGTACCGACTTATCAACGCTCAACAGGATCGGATATTCGCATCTCTCTTGATAGTCAAAGTTAGGATTTTATAT
>ML266717.1:0-15827 GCA_005239495.1 Nicotiana undulata
TGAGCCCTTGAAGCTTCAATAATTGCGTCCATTTGTGAGTGCAACCTTTCAAGTGCCAAATCAATTTGGAGATTGGTCTCCAAAAGTTCCTCCATGGCATGTTGCTCATGGTTTCCTTTTTTAAGTAGACACACATGAGCTTGAACTCTCCATTGCTATTATGCTCAAATTCCTCCACTTCATTGCCCCTAAAATTTCCATCACAGAAAATAGATTCATCATAGTGGGGGCTCGGGGAAGGGACAGACAAATACAAACAATCATACTCATGACCATTTTGGCCACCACACCTATCACAAATACTCCACTCATGGGTTTGAAATTGTGTGCACAAGTCATCCCCGGGAGAATTTAAACAATTTTGCCACGAGTGTGGTCCTCCACAATAAGGACAAGGGTCATCAAAATATGAACAACTACCATCCGACCAATATTCATTATATGATGCCATATTTTTTTTTTTTTTTTTTATTAAAAATTAAGAAAATAAACAAGAAAAATTAATTACACAAATATTCCCAAGTTTGGATCAAAGCACTCAAGCTTACTTCTCCAACAACCAATAACCTAAGTTACGCCTATTGTTCCCCGGCAACGGCGCCAAAATTTGATACGCTCAATTTACACCTTAAAAGAATGTAAGCGATCGTTGTCAAATATAGTAACCCAACAAGGTTGGGGTCGAATCCCACAGAGAACAATATGAGGGCGTTTAGGAATGCTAGAGAATTATCACTTATCGCGCAGTGCCAAACAAATACGATTTTGGTGTAGAAAATTTTTTTATCACTAAATGCGAAAATATAAACTAACCTAGAAAGCAATTAAAATGATCGATGGCAACAAGTATCGATGCTTCGGGTATTACACTCGAGTAACGATCCAATGTATTTCACGATTTTACAAATATGAGCGGGTAATGTTAATTAGCCACGGATAACATTTCTTAATTAGCTTTTCCCAAAGACTAACAAGACTTCCTAATTGAATTATCCCTAACCCAATTAGGAGATTAAGCACTTCCGAGTTTGGCTACAAGTAGTTCAATCCTATCCCTAGGTAGAATCTATAAAATGAGGGTTAAATCCTCAAGTTCTTGTTAATTAATCTTTCCCAACCCCAAATAATCTTTTCCAAAACTAATTCGGAGTTAATGGGCGAGTCCTAGGGTTAGCTAATCCCTTTGGAAATATTAAATAACAAGAATAATTAAAATAACAAACACCCACTTGACAAATATAATAAAATTATTCAATACATAAGCACAACAAGGTATTTAATCCACACTTTAAATATGAATATTCCCATAAACCATATTCAAGTATTGGAAAAATACTACACACTTAGATATACAATACAAAGAAAGAAAATGAAGAAATAAACACAAATGGGTAAAGAAAACTTCACGACAATGTCGTATTCTACAAATCCAAAGTTTGTGTGCAAACCCACAAATCAATACTTGTTCTACTCTACTCAAAATATATTTACAAAGCTAAAGAAATGTCAAAAAGATTGATCTCTAATAGATGCCTAAGATGTTGCCAAGGTATGCTTTTTATAGTGGGCCAAAATTTCGAGTGAAAAGTGGACAAAAACTCCCCTGTCGGGCTGATATGCGATCGCATTCCTGTCGCATAACAGGAATGCGATTCGCATCTTCACTTTTTTTCGTCGCACATCAAAACCCTAGGTCCCAGAGGTTCGTCGCATTTGAGAGATGCGGTCAGCATTAGTGATGTGCGATCGCATTCGTGCGTCGCATTTACAATGTAGCTTCAGGCATCAGATGGTGATGCGATTCATATGTGAACCGCATTTGACATATGCGGTCGCATCTCTGACCGCATTTCACTCATTAAAATGGGCTAAACTTTCTGTTGCGGTATGCGATATCTAGGCTCGAAATGCGATTCGCATGTTGCATATGCGATCGCATTCGGCCATTGCTCCCCTCTTTTCTCTTCTTTACTCTCTTTTGCTAAATTTCACTCCAATTTGACCTTAACCTCTTCATGGCATCATTTTCCTGCAAATAGAGCAATTATACACTGATAGCAACCTCAAATATCCATTGAGCAACACAACATCTACTGAAAAGAGGCCAAAATGAGTGGTAAAATCGCCACTCATCAGTTATGCGATCGCATAGTGCGTCGTATAATGCCCAATTTCTGGAAAATTATATCTTCAAATTTCGGGGCACGTTTTACTAAAAATAGGTCCGTTTTAAGGATTTCTACAGTTAAAACAACTCGGGAACTTATTCGGGCATTATTTTAGATATAAATACAACGGGTCTTTACATTCTCCCCCCCCCCCCCCCCCCCCCNGTCCTCGAATGAGGATCGGGAATGCATTTGGTTTTGAAAACATGACCTGCCAACCCCCAAATTTCACTAACTCCGATATTTTCTGAAAATTTCGCCAGAGATTCCTTTATAATTAGGCCTATCTACCTGCCAGATAGCCCCCGAAACACATTTCCAAGCACTATTACACAGTTTCAGTTATTCAACAACTGGTATATAACTTTGTTACCTCAACAACTTGCACATATTCAATCACTTTAACAACTACACATAGTTCATCTTTTTACACCACAGTTTTACACATGGTTCAATTAATGACACATACTTGCACAGAATTTGGTCACTTTAATGAGTCCTGTACAATTAAATCACTCCAATACACCATATACATTTCAATTAATCATTACCAATCTACACTTCTATTGATCATTTAACTTGTTTAACCAAAAAATGAATTCTTTTGACTAAAGCTTAATTTAGGAAAAACTTGGGTTACTGATAATCGAATCAATCAAATAAATAGTAATTAGCAATAATTCTGGGAGTAAAAGAATAAAAATAGCTTTGTATTACCCTTCAATCAGTCCCCTCTGTTTGTTACATTTTCATCCGTTTTATAGGGATGTTCTCCTAGTACAACGTTTGAATTTCTGTCATGAAGCCTATTTAATGCTTAATTATTACATTTATGAGGCGTTAAAATGATGAATAGTAACTGTTATTTTAGGAGTTACATAACGTACAGGACATTGATTGCTGATCTTCGAATCGACCTATTATTGCGTCCGGATTCGTTGTGACTGTGTCTCTTCTTATTTGATGATCTTTCCGCGGCTAATTCCTTGCATTGACCGTACCTCTTTATCTTGTGTTCGCATGTGATATTTTAATTGGTCCACCTGGATGGCTGAGTCATCCAAAATTTATACACGTATGAGGCTATATATTTTTTACCAATACAAATAGTCCCCCCACTTGCCATGTATTGAGCGTATAATACTTGGTAAGTGGATGTTCATTTATGGCGGGAATATTTTGCCGCCGCTTTATCTTGAAACCTTATATTCTTTTATGGGCGCATGCCTTTCACAGTACTTCCATTTAATGCTTCTTCCACGTGTTCGTTTCTGATTGGTTTTGAAACGACCCAGCATCTTTTAGGGGTTTTTGCGGCTGCATCAGTCTCGAAGTGACACTTTTGATTATGACCTTCCATCATTACCTTTCCAAGTTTTGACGGTTTCCAATAAGTATAAATAGTCTTCTTCCTTTCTTCCTTAGCACGAAAAACTTCTATAACTTAATCTTTTCTTTGTGAAATAATTTCTTCCTAGATTTTATAAATATGTCTTCCTCAGGCCAACCTGAAAAGGTTATTGACGTTGAAGCTCTGGCTTCTTCTTCTGCTCCGACTAGGAGTCGAAGAGGTAGCCGATTAAGGAGCCTAGGACGTACCTCTGTTAGAGGTTCTTCTTCTCCTTCCCCTGCTAGGTCGTTGTTTTCTCCGAGAGGTAGATCTTCTCATTCTACTTCTAGGATCAAGGATGACTTTCATGAACCCAGAGTTGATGAAATCATCCCTTCGGAGATAGTCTTTCAAGAAGTAAATTCTCCTATTACCGAAAAAGCTCATTCTCTAGATAGCATTGAGAAATACGCTACTATCATTACTGTAGGTCACATTCCCGTTGTTCGTAGGGAGTGTTTTTGGGAATCTAATGTTCCTGTCCTTGTGCCAAGTAGTACTCAAAGGATTACATCCTTTTAAAACGGATTTTTCTTACGTCTTGACTTACCCATTCACATTAGGATTTCAGCCTCCTGTTGATCCTGTGATCATAGAGTTTTGTCGCTTTTTTAATATTTGTTTAGGACAAGTTGGTCCCCTAGTATGGCGTGTTGTTGCCTGTTTGAGAGTCCTGGCTTCAAAGGTTTCTGTTCCTTTTACACTTCATCATATGTTGCATCTATATTCTCCTGCTTTATTCCGCCAGGGTTTTTTTTACTCTGGTGGCCCGGAGCAAGACGGTTCTAGTAACCCCCGGCGATGATAAAGACAGAGGTTGGTACCTTAGGTACGTGGCTGTTCCCACTGCTGTTTTAGTGGGTGAGAATAATCTTCCCTTCCCTAAGAAGTGGAATCGTGCACGTAAGTACTTTGATTCGCACCTATTTTATTTGTAATAAATTTTACTTTGTGTTTATAACACCGTATATTTTTTCTTCTTATTTTCAGCAACTATGAATGTTGTTGAGAATGTCTCTGACAATCGTGGTTGGGTAGAAAGAATGTTGACTGCTGCTCCTGCCGAGGAAAGATCTTGGAAGTACTTTTCGACAAAGTACAAGTGGATTGTTAAGACCCATGGTAAGTAGAATTTCTCTCACTCCTTTCCTTGCTTGAGTTTTTTATTTATTAACTCTTTTCCTTTTTCTGATAAGGTTTTCTTCCCGTGGGGTATCTTCATCACTTCCAAGGATGTCTTTGTCCCATGCTCAGAGTATTTTGACTAGTGCTTCGAAAAGGAAAACCCTGGATTCCCGCTCTAGAGGGGAAGTTGAGGGTGAAGAAAAGGGTGCTTTAGTGCACCGGGTGAGAAGAAGGCGGGTAATTTCGGACGACGAGTCTACTCCCGCGCCTCTTTCTTCTGTGTTGGCCATCAGGCCTTCTTCTTCTCATGATCAATCTTAATCTCCATCTAGAGATCCCATTGAGCGTCTATTTCATGAAGGGTTTGAAATGGACCCTGATGATGTTCCTTTAGCTACCATCTACCTGCACTTTGCTGCTATTTCTGCTCCCCAGGTTACTGTTGTTGTTTCTCCTTCAATTCCTATTACCTCTTCAGTTTCCCTTTCTTCTGTCTCTATAGAAGCGCTCGCGACTCTTTTGGCTTCCGGCCCTTCTGTTTCTTCTGTTGCCCCTTCAGTCCCTGCTTCCATGCCTTCTATTATAGAAGAAGGGTCTTCCAGCAGGGGGATGAGAAGGGTCATGATTGAGGTTCCAGCTGGTGGTAGCCTCTTTAAGAAGATTAGCACCGGTGAGCCAGAAATGTGGCTCAAGCCCTTAATTGGCCCTGAAGAAAGAGCAAAACTTGACAGCCATGCATCTCTTACTTGGGCTAATGAGGTGGTGCACAATTCTTTGAAGGTATATACATTAAAAGATTTTTTGCACATATGTTGTTTGACTCAACAGTTTTAACAATTTTTTTAAAATTGTTTTACTGTTTTTGTAGACGCACCTTATTGGTTTGGAGCTTATTAAGAGGATCTCTAATTATGAGAAAGAGTTGCAAGTGCTGCGTGGGCTGGATGATTTTAAAGCACAATATGAAAGCCTTCAAATAGAGATGGGAGCTTTGGAAGATGAGATAGATACCTTAAAGGAGCAGTTGAAGATTGTCAAAGGAGAGTTAGCGGTAGAGAAGGCTTCTTCCAGTCAGGCTAATAGAGACAAAGATGCTCTTGAATCTTCTTTTGCTGAACAACTGTCAAAAGCCACGGAAGAGGTCCGGTATTTGAAGGACTTATTGGGATGAAAAGAAGAATATTCAGGAGAGCTCGTGCGTAATCTCTCTCAAGCCCAAGAAGATCTTCGTGAAGCTTTGACGAAGGCCCAGAATCTGGAGGAGTCAGTCGCACCTTTGAAGGTTTCCCTCGAAGCTGCTGAAGCTGAAAATGACAATTTGAAGGTTGAACTTCAAGTGTGGTCGAGAGATTATAATGAGCTTGAAGAATCAACAGTTGTTGAAGTGAGTTGGGCATATATAAATGCTCGCCATGACACACTGATGGAGATGAGTCAAGTGGGTTTCGATCTTGATGCTGAGATTGCAAAATCTAAAGAAGCCATAGATAAGACTCAACAAGATCTTGACCTTTCTCCAGCTGATGAAGCAGCAGATCACTCTCGGGAAGAAGAAACTAGCTCTCCTTCTTCTCCTCAAGAATGAAGACTCTTTGGTCATTTTACCTTCTTTTTTTATGTATTGGATTGGTGTAATTACTCCCAGCTCCATCGGGAGTAAGTTTAAAATTTCTAAAGTCCCCAACTGACAACTTAGGGGCAACTTCAAAAGAATGTACATACTACGCGGCTAAGTACTTAGTTTAGTACTTAGTTTATTTAGCCGTTTTTGTATCAATGCACTGCTTTCTTTTGAGACTTTTGTGAATTTCGAGCCTTAACTCTTTTATTCATGTCTTGCTTTTGTTTTTGTGAGGTTTTTGTTCGTACCTCTTTAGCTTTGCGTGCTTTACTTTGAACCCTTTTATGATGGGTGTAGTATAAGCTTTTTAGCCTCTGTTTATAAGAGGCTTTGTTTATGAATCAGGGCCCTTTTAATGTTTTAATGAAGAAGACATCTCAACTTCATTGATAATGCAATAGAGTGATAGGGATTTTTCACATGTTTAAGAATGTTTTTGTGAGAGGTTTTTGTTTGAACTTTCACAACATTTCACATGTGTTATGTTTATCATCTAAAACTCATGTTGCAACTATTTTGTTTTAACATATTTAATAATTACTTGTATTTCGTAACAGTTTTTAGTAGATAACAGTTTTTTCGAGTTAATACAAGGAAGTAACTGTTTTTCATTAGTAACAGTTTTCGTAAGTATTGGGTTTTTTCCCATGACTGCTTTATTTGCAACAGTTGTAAGTACGAGAGAAATGTATTGTAATCCGTAACTGTTTTATTTGATAACAGTTTTGAGAATATATACAAGGTTTTTTTTTTTTTAATAATCCACTAGGCAAGGCCTAGGGCTAGTTTTATTTATATAAAAAACAAGTAAACAATGTCAGTGTTGTCCTACTAGGTAAGACCATACGAAATGTAGAGTACATACTACCTATTACCAATATTAGGCTATTAAACCTAATATTGATATCACATTTTTCTATTTGCATTATTAAAATGTACATAAATACAACTAGCCTAAGTAATGCACAAAACCCAGGTAGTATCAGATGAGAGACTCCAACGCTTGCATTGACAAAGCCTTGATAAACTTGTTTCCATTGCCAAATTCAATAGTAAAATCCATCCTCCCTACATGTCCTTGTACCATGTTGTATCCTGCATTTTGATAATTTGTTCTAGCCTCCCACGAAAGTCCAGCTCCAGTGGTAGTCCTTCCGTATGCAAGTAGCCAGTGTTTGCGAGTATCTGCATGTGCTTGCCTTCATGCATTTGATTTCCACCCTACATTGCCTTGTTGTTGGTATACTGGAGATTGATGGCAAGGCTCGCATGATAGCTTGTAACCGTGGGATTACTGTCGAAGTCCAGCACTTCACTATAGCCTGGTGCAGTGTTAAACCATCCACTGATATTCCTGCATTTGAGAGAAAGTAATACCACACCTTCTTGGCAGCATATCAGTGAAAGAACACATGCGAGAGTGTTTCTTCTTGAGGCAATGCACAACACCAACACCTAGAAGCCATTAGATATCCTAACCTCCTAAAGAAATCATCCAAAGGGATCTTGTTTTTCCACACTTTCCACATGAAAAAGCAGATTTTAAATGGTACTCCGTGTACCCAAATCATCTTATATGCTCTACTAGGATCTCTTCTCCTTCGAATATATTCCCAAGCAGACTTTCGCTAAACTCCCCCCTCGCTTCAAGCATCCAGTACGGTTTATCAAGCTCCAAACTAACAACTGGAGGCTTGACATTTTGAACTATGTGATCAGCTAAATCCACAGGCAGTAGCTCCCTTAGTTTAAGATCATCCCATGCTCCACCTTGTACCACCTCATACACATTAAGTATTGATTCATCGCAAAAGAAATCCGGAGGAGTGATATAATATAGTGCCCCCAATCCAGTCCAGTTGTCAAACCAAAACATACAAGAACCCATCCTAGGTTGCCAAGCAATTTGATGATTAATCTCTTCTCTACATTCCAACATTCTTCTCCAAGTGTGTGATCCAGCCCTCCAAGGTACTACTATAGCATTCATCTTCTTGCAATATTTTTGGCATACAAATGAGCTCCAAAGTGTTGGTTTTGTACGAAAATTCCACCATAGCTTGCAAAAAAGAGCCTTAGAGACATCGTGTAGAGACCTAAAGCCAATTCCTCCTTCTTCATAAGGGAGGCAGAATGTATCCCAAGAGGACCAATGCCTACTGCCCCCTTCGATTGAACTACTCCAAAAGAACCTAGCCATACATTTGTGTAATTTGTTTATCACAAACTTAGGAGGATTAACTGCAGATAACAAATGTATAGGCATCGATTGTAAAACATGTGATATCAAGATTGCCCTTCCACCTATAGACAAAAGCTTTCCTTTCCACGATTGCATCTTATCAAGTACCTTATTTATTAGCCCTTGGTAATACTCCATCTTTCTCCTCGCATAAAAGATTGGACATCCCAAATAAGTAAAAGGGAAGTCATGCCTACTAATCCCAGTAGTAGTTACCACCCTTTCCACCACATCTTCATCTACCAAATGATGTAAATAAACTGTTGATTTCCCTTTGTTTATCAACTGGACCGATGCTTCCTCATATGCTGTCAGTACTCCCATAATCAACCTTAGTAAAAACTCATCAGATGATGAGAATATAATTGTATCATCGGCATATGCAAGATGATTTATCTTAGGACTCCATTTAGGTAAACCAAAACCTCGAAAATAAGGCACCTTGTGTAGTGAGTTCAAGCCCCTGGAGAGTGCCTCAGCAGCCAAAATAAAGTGTGTAGGGGAGAGTGGATCACCTTGTTTAACTCCTCTTGACGACTTAAAGAAACCATTAGGTTGGCCATTCACAAGAACTGAGTACCAATTGTTCGAAACAATACCAAAAACCCATCCAATAAACATCTCATCAAACCCCATCTTCCTTAAAATGTTTGTCAAATAGAGCCATGATAGTCTATCACACGCCTTCATCATATCTAACTTCATTACAACATTTGGGCCTGCCTTAGTTCTCAACCTTATGTCAGTAATAATCTCTTGCGTCAACAAGATATTTTCTACAATACTTCTACTTTTAACAAATCCAGCTTGTTCATCCAATATAAGATTAGGTAAAAGAGGAACTAATCTTTCATGTATGACTCTGGAGAACACCTTGTTTATAAAATTGCTCAAGCTAATTGGCCTCATATCTGAGAAGGTCGTAAAATCTTTCTTCTTTGGCAATAACACTAGGTTTGTATGTGTGATAAACCTAGGTAATTCATGTCCATTAAATAAAGCTTTCACCATTTCCACCACGTCATCCCCTATGATATCCCAACAAGCATGATAGAAACTCCCATTGAAACCATCTGGTCCTCCAGCACTATCGCCATTCAATCCAAACACTGCCTTCTTTACCTCATCTCGTGTAGGCTGCCTCGTTAAGATTGCATTTTGCTCTTGTTCAATCATCTTGGGCACGTGATCAATTATATCAAAATATCTAGGTATTGAATCTTCACGAAATTGAGCCTCAAAATACTTCACTGCCTCGTTTGATAATTCTGCCTTATCCTCTACCCATAAACCTTCATTGTTTTTTATCCTCTTCAATTGCATCCTCTTCCTTTTACCATTAACATGAGCATGGAAAAATTTGGTATTTCGATCACCATCAGAAAACCAAGTCATTCCAGATTTTTGTTTCCAAAACTTCTCCTCCAAGGCTAAAAATTTAAACAATTCAGCTTGTACCTTGTGCAGTGTCTCCCTGTTGGCTAAAGTAGGATGTAATTCGAATTGATTTTCATGTACGCGAACCACTTCCTCAAGGCTAGCTATCTTCTCAAAGATATCACCAAACGTTGCCTTGCTCCAGGTAGTTAAAGCAGTCTTCAACTTCTTTATCTTGTGATTAAACAAAGTGTAAGGATTGGCATGGAAATCAGCAGTCCAGTTCTCCGCGACCACTGCCTTAAATGTGTCATGATCAGTCCAAAATTTTAAGAACTTGAAGCTCTTCTTAATAGTCATAGTATCTCCTTTATACTGCAACAATAGTGGCCTATGATCCGATCCAATCTTTGACAAATGAGAAACCTCCAAGCCTGGCCATAATTGTTGCGCTTCAAGATTAGCAAACACCCGATCCAACCTTTTGAAAATGCAATCTTCTTCAGCTCTCCCATTCCACCATGTGTATATGCTTCCTTTGAATCCCAAATCCATAAGATTACAAGTGTTAAAACAGTGACGAAAATCATCAACTTCATTCAGAGACACCGGTAGTCCACCATATTTCTCCTCTTTATCCCAAATGACATTAAAATCCCCACCTACAAGCCATGGAATTGTCATGTCCGTAGCCATATAATACAAAGAGTCCCATAGTTCTATTCTCTCTATGTGATCACATTTAGCGTAGACCAGTGTCAGCATGAATTCCTTATCCTCCTACGTGTCATACAGCTTCAAAGATAATTGTTGCACTGCATCAATCTCCACAGTAACATCAAATTTACCATCTACAAATGCCCATATTTTGTTAGATGTATTTACAATCGCCTGCTCCAAACCAATTTGCCTTCGATACTTCTCTATCTTCTTGCTTTGTTGCATATGTTCCATCAATCCAATAAAATCAAAATGATATTGTCTTTGCATTGTAATGAGCCTTTCAAAAGTTCTTTGTGTGTTCACTGACCTGATATTCCATATAAGAGCATTCATGATGACTATTGATTTTTTGATAGTGTTCTCCTTGTTTGGACTCCAGGTGGTGCTTGAGAACCTTGAGGACCTTCCTTCTTCTTTCTACCCCTACCTGCTGACCTTCCTCTCTCCATGTATCTAGGAGATAAATCTCTTTGTCTTGCAACATTCTTAAAATTTTGTGCTGATGATTCAGCATCCAAGTCTTTTCTTTTTTCTCCAGTTTCTTCCTCCACTTCTTTGTGGTCTTCTAGCACTTGAACCTGGGTAGTATTATGTTGGCTGATCATCACCTTCTCCTCATTCATTTGCTCTCTTGTGATTGTTTTAGTATGTTGAGCCCCAACATCTTTCGCCCTCATATCTAGTGATGCAACAGATGGGACAATGTGGACAATGTCAACCAATTCTCTATTTTCATCTCCTCCATCAAGTTCAAGATTAGGTATATTAGGTGTTGGAATGATAGGATTTTGTGGAGTGGGGCTGTGGATATAGTTTGAGTCATGAGTAGTATTAATAGTAGGGTTAGGGCTATGGTTAGGGTTAGGGATCAAAAGTGATTTAAAGCTAGTATTAATCACTTGGATCTTCGAGCTTGATCCAGTGATTTCCTTGGCAATTTCACTGTCGAGAATAGCTTTTCCAGTGTTAGAGATATCTCCCCTATTAACATTGTCATTGACTCTGACCTCTTTACCTTGTACATCATCCTCTTCATTCATGTTATCATTTGTTCCATCCTCAAAACCATCAGATAAATCACCCTCGTCATGATCATCCTCTTCTTGATCCACCCATAGTCCGCCAGTAGTTAAATTAATCCTCTTCTTGATCACCTCCAATTCAGCCCTTGCTTCAATTTCATTAGATTGACTTGGAATCTCCTGACATAACTGATTCATGGCTACATTAACATTGAAAGTTCTATTCACCCATTGATTAGTAGACTCTTTCCCCATCTCCTGAGCAGTGTTTGGATTCTTTGTTTCTTCTTGCCCTTGTGATGTCCTAGTCCTAGGTGAAGTAGGTGTAAACTTAGGTAGTTGTTTACCAGTCACGCTAGGATTAGGAGATGAATTAAAACATTGTTCTTGACCATTATTGCAAGCTGCTTGTCACCCACTTCCTCAACTTCATCATCTCGAACCACCAAGGCAGCAAACTTATTTGCCGTTTGAATTTGCTGACTAACCACCCTCTCAACTGGAACAATTTGCCTGCCTCCATTGTCATGAGCCTGCTGTGTATCTCTTGGAAGAAGTGGGATAATTTCCTTCCCAGTTTGAGCATGATCTACTACTTGTTTATTCCCATATTTCACTCGACTATCCCTGACCTCTTTCCATTGTTCATCTACATTCCCTACAACTTTACCACTTGACAAAATCATGATAGGATTCTTCCCTTTGTTATTTACATTACCCCTTGCAACATCATCATCCTTCTTGCTCTTATCAGTTTGTTCAACAAACAACTCAGGGTGCAGCCTCCAACAAGTATCCTCATTGTGTCCTTGTAATTTACATTCTTTACAATACTTAGTAATATAATCGTATTGCACCTTGACCCATTCAGTCCTAACCTTCCCAGTATGCTCATTCTTGATGTCCATCCTCACAGCCTTAGGCAATTCATCTAATAGATCAACTTGAACCTTAACTCGAGCATAACTTGGCCTAGTCTTATTGACAGTAGCCAAATCCAAGTGCAAAGGGGTCCCAACTGCTGAATCCAAAGAGAACAAACACTCCTTCACAAAGAATGTAGGTAGTAAGTTTGGAAAAGAAATCCACGTCATCACCTTAGGAGTCTCCTCGCCAAGTTTAAACTTTGTATCATAGATTAAAGGTCGCATCTGATATGTATACCCATCCTTAGCTTGCAAATAGTACGCAGCTTTGGACGTAATATTTGCAAAATCTTCCAATAAAGTAAGTCTAATTAAGACATGTCGATCTCTAAACACTCCAATACTACAAGCACCCTTAATCCCACATTGAGTAGGAAGGATTTTACGTATTTCTTGAATATCATGCCATCCATAAGAAAACTTACCAATTACAGCATATTGTAATCCTTCAATAATGTTCATCCGCTCCACTTCTTCTTCAGTCCACGTGATTAAAGGTTGCCCGTTAAGAAATTCAACAGATTTGATCGAAATTGGCTCGACAGTGTTGATTTTTGAACTGGATGTAGGCATGGCAGCATTCAAAACTACTGGTTTGAGAATACTTGAGTAGTTTAACGGTTGGGTATTGATGTTTGTGGTTGAGGGGGCTGTGCAAGGCTCGTGAGAGGCAGACCAGCCGGAAAACTTGGCTGGCCGCCGGGCGGCGAAGCCATGGATTAGGTTTAGGCTTCAAGTTTATCATTTTTTTGCATGAGAGAGAAGAGATTTTTTTACTTATACAATTTTATACAAGGGTTTTGATCTTTCATCCGTAACAATTTTTTTTTTTTTTTGAATAACAGTTTTCTACTTGAGTACAAAGATTTCGTAACTGTTTTGATTATAACAGTTTTGGCTAAGTACAATGATGATGATCTTCTGTCCCTAACTGTTTTAGATGTAATAGTTTTTTGTATAAGAGATGTACATTTCTTCTTCGTAGCTATCATTTTGCCTTTTAACCTGAACATGGTTCGAGGGTTTTCAGAGTAGGCTTTCGCAATTTTTGTGCCGGAGTCTTCAGTTCTTTTGCTCGTGTCACTTGACTTGTTGGGTGAATGGTTTTTTAGGCTCGAGCATTCTGACTTATGGTAGTCTTTGCTTCTTCTTGGCCTTCCATATTATATAGTCCCCCAAGTGTTTGAGTATTGAAGAATGAGATCTCGAGCACTTGATTATTCCTTTCTTGTGGTCCTTTTCCTAAAAAAGGGAAATATTCCGGACTCGAAGGTATATATCTTTTTAGATGATGACTGTTTAACCCTTTAAAATATCCATCAGAAAGTGTAACCCTAGACCAGGAATTATGTTTTTTTCCGCGCGTCTTTGCAGGTCTAATGTCATCATTTGGTAATGGGTTAGCTTTTTGCCTATCATCTAAAAATGTTAGTAAAATTTTAAATATTCGAAGATAATATTTAACATGTGATACCTGACCGTGGGTACTTCTTTTGCTCAGAAATAGTATTTCTTCAGGTGAATGGCATTCCAACTTGTTGGTAAAATCCTGCCGTCCATGGCTTCCAATTCGTACGCGCCTTTTCCTGCTATTCCTCGGATCTTATAGGGTCCTTCCCAATTAGGATTTAGTTTACCAATTTCTGCTTCCTTTGTTGATTGGAAAACCTTTTTGAGTACAAAGTCTCCAATTTTAAAATACCTGAGGTGAGCTTTGCGGTTGTAGTATCGTTCTATGATTTGTTTTTGAGTTGCCATCCGTATTGAGGCCGCATCTCTTCGTGATTCGAGTAGGTCTAGATTAGTTTGGAGTTCTACATCACTCGTTTGTTCCTTATCTGCGCTACTCTAAGACTTGGTTCACCAATTTCCACAGGTATTAACGTTTCAGAGCCATAAACAAGTGCGAAAGGACTTTCTCCCGTAGCTATTTTTGATGTAGTCCTGTATGCCCATAGTACCGCTGGTAATTCGTCGGGCCAATTGCCTTTGGCTCTATCTAAATGTTTCTTTATATTATTGATGATGATTTTATTCGTGGATTCTGCTTGTCCATTAGCTACGGGATGATATGGTGTTGATGTAATCCGTTTGATATTCCAGCTGTCGAAGAATTCTGTGATTTGAGAGCCTATAAATTGTGGGCCATTGTCACACACGATATCCTTTGGAATTCCGAACCGGCATATTATGTTTCTCCATAAGAAACTCTTAACTTCCTTTTCCCGCACCTGTTTGAATGTTTCCGCTTCTACCCATTTTGTGAAATAATCAGTAAGTACAAGTAGAAATCGTACCTGACCTTTAGCTGGGGGAAGAGGTCCTACTATGTCCATTCCCCATTTCATGAAGGACCATGGTGACATAATAGAATGTAACAGTTTGGCTGGCTGATGCGTTTTATTAGCGAACCGCTGACATTTATCACATTTTGATATGAAAGTTTCCGCGTCTTCTTCAATTTTCGGCCAATAATATCCTGCTCTTATTAAGGTTTTTACCAAAGATCTAGCACCTGCATGATTTCCACATTAGCCCTCATGGATTTCTTTTATTACGTATTCCGTCTGGTTGGGTCCGAGGCATTTAGCTAGGGGTCTTCCAAATATTTTGCGATACAAGGTACTGTGAACTAAACAGTATCTTGCTGCTTTGCGGCGGAGCGCTTGAGCTGCCTTTTTGTCTTCAGGTACGATACCATTCTGCAAAAAGTTAAGAATTTCATTTCTCCAATCCCAAGTTAGATTATTGAAAGATACCTCATTCTTGCTGTGATTTACTGTCGAATGGAAAAAATGTACTACGATAATGTTGTCTTTATTAGTTACGTCCGTAGCTGCTGCGAGGTTGGCTAATGCATCTGCTTCAGCATTTTCTTCTCTAGGTATCTGTGTTATTTCCCACATTTTGAACTGTCTCACAAGTTCTTGCGCCTTCGCTAAATACTGTTGCATTCGAGTTTCTCGAGCGGTGTAAGTCCCCTGTATTTGATTTACCACCAGTTGGAAATCGCTATTGATTTTGATTTGTTCGATTGACAACTCTCGTGCCAATTCTAAACCTG
The DNA here is from genome assembly GCA_005239495.1 of Nicotiana undulata. Classification (NCBI taxonomy): domain Eukaryota; kingdom Viridiplantae; phylum Streptophyta; class Magnoliopsida; order Solanales; family Solanaceae; genus Nicotiana; species Nicotiana undulata. The sequence goes on from ML266717.1 coordinate 15,659, forward strand.
CAATAACAGCCTCGTACTCTGCTTCATTGTTAGTTATTGGATAGCATTTGATTTCTTGTCTTATCTTTTCACCCGTGGGTGATATTAGGAAAATACCTAATCCTGCTCCTTTTATATTAGATGAACCATCTGTAAATAGGGTCCACTGACCTGGGTTTATACCATTGAA
>ML266717.1:15854-49224 GCA_005239495.1 Nicotiana undulata
AACTCTCGTGCCAATTCTAAACCTGCAATAACAGCCTCGTACTCTGCTTCATTGTTAGTTATTGGATAGCATTTGATTGCTTGTCTTATCTTTTCACCCGTGGGTGATATTAGGACAATACCTAATCCTGCTCCTTTTATATTAGATGAGCCATCTGTAAATAGGGTCCACTGACCTGGGTTTACACCATTAAAAAGTTGTAATTCCTTCTCTACTTCGGGAGTAATATTACTGCTAAAGTCAGCTATAAAGTCGGCCAATATTTGTGACTTAATTGCAGTTCTTGGTTGATATGTTATATCATGCTCACTTAATTCTATGGCCTATTTGGCTAATCTTCCTGACAATTCTTGTTTATGTAAAATATTCCTTAAAGGATATGAAGTTACGACAGTAATTTGATGACATTGAAAATAAGGACGCAATTTTCTTGATGCCATTATTAATGCTAAAGCTAATTTTTCTAGATGTGGATATCTAGTCTCTGTGTCTAATAAAGTTTTGCTTACATAATAAATGGGAGATTGTTTACCTTTTTCTTCTCTTACGAGTACTGCAGTTACAGTAATTTCTGAGACAGCCAGGAAGATATATAATCTCTCTCCTTCTTTTGGTTTTGATAGCAATGGTGGTTTTGACAAGTAGGCCTTCAAGTCATTTATAGCTTGTTGACATTCTTCAGTCCATTTGAACCGATTTTGTTTTTAAGAACTGTGAAGAATTTAAAGTTTTTTTCGGAAGATTTAGAAATAAATCTCCCTAGAGCTTCTATTCTTCCTGTCAATCTTTGGACTTCTTTTTTATTTCTCAAGATTTTAGGTATTTCTTCTATAGCTTTTATTTGTGCTGGATTTACCTCTATTCCTCTGTTAGACACAATGAATCCCAGAAACTTACCAGATTGTACTCTGAAGGCACATTTTTCCGGGTTGAGTTTCATATTGTACCTGCGTAAAATATCGGAAGTGATAGATAGATGTTGTAGATGATATGCTGTTTGTATTGATTTTACAAGCATATCATCGATGTAAACTTCCATTGTTTTACCCAGATGCTCTTGGAACATTTTTGTCACTAATCTTTGATATGTGGCACCTGCATTCTTTAATTCAAAGGGCATAACATTATAACAATAAGTTCCGCGGTTAGTAATAAAAGAAGTTTTTTCTTCATCCAAGAGGTCCATTTTGATTTGGTTATAACCAGAATATGCATCTAAAAAGCTTAACAATTCATGACCCGCGGTTGCATCGATCATTTGATCTATATGTGGCAAGGGAAATGAATCTTTAGGACATGCTTTATTTAAATCAGTATAATCAACACATACCCGCCATTTGCCGTTCTTTTTGGGTACCACTACGGTGTTAGCTAGCCAGTCAGGGTACTTTACCTCTCGTATCGACCCTATATTTAAAAGCTTTTGAATTTCTTCATCGATCACTTGATTCTTGAAAGATCCTTGTTTTCGTTTCTTTTGTTTAATAGGTACGAACGATGGATCTTCATTCAACTTTTGAGTCATCACTTCCGGCGGGATACCTATCATATCCGAATGGGACCACACAAAACAATCTTCATTAGACTTTAAATAATTGATAAACGTACCTTTTTGCTCTGGAGTTAGTCTTTCTAACAATTTCACGCCAATGTAAAGTTTTCTTTCGGGCTTTTGTTCTAAGATGGGAACAGCCTCGAGTTCTTCAGCAGTTGTTTTGATACATTCTTCTTCTTCTGATTCATGAACGAAATCAGGCCTGGAGTCTATGTCTGTATGTTCTGGCTCATTCTTGATGTTTACATGATTTGTTTTGTCATTATCTTCTTCCGTACCTATTAGAATATCTATTTCTTTGGTACGTAGCTGATCAGAAGTTTGTGCCGTACCTGTTGGTTGATAAGCCTCTGTTTGACAATTCGTTGTTTTTTCCGCATCTCTTTTACCGTTAATAGATATCGAGTTAATATTTCTTGAGGTTTGTTGGTCGCCCCTGATCTGCCTTATTCCCCATTTGGAAGGGAATTTTATTACTTGATGTAAAGTAGATGGAACTGCTTTCATATCATGAATCCATGGTCTTCCCAGGATGACGTTGTAAGCCATTTCTGTATCAATGACTTGGAATTTTGCATTTTTGATTACTCATTCAGCGTAGGTGTTGAGTTCAATCTCACCTTTAGTTATCACTGTTGAATTGTCGAACCCAGATATGGCTCAAACCTTTGGAATCATTGTGTTTTCTACTAGCATTTCTTCTATGACTTTTATCAAAATAATATTGACTGAACTGCCTGGATCAATCAACATTCTTTTAACGTTAGTGTCATGAATGAGTAAGGATATTACCAGTGCGTCATTATGCGGAAGTGCCAATCTGCCAAAGTCTGCGTCATCAAAATATATTTGTTCTTCGCTCATTTATTTTCGCACCCGCTTTCCATGGGTGTTTGTGGCTTTTGAAGTTAACTGGCAGATTATCCTGTTTACTTCTTCTCCTCCATGTATTACATTAACAGTCCGTTTTGGGGAAGGTGGCTTTGGTGGCTACTGCATGTTCTTCATATATGCATGTTTACCTTTATCACTAAACAAGTCTGTTAAATAACCCTGTTTTAATAAATGTTCTATTTCACCTTGTAAATATCTACAGTCCACCGTTTTATGGCCGTGATCATTATGGAATTCACACCATTGATCGAGGTTCCTCCTGCTAGGGTTGGAACGCACTTCTTTCGGCCATTTAACCTTGTCTCCCATACTTCTTAGTATTTAGACAAGCTCAGTGTTTCTTATATTAAAGTTATGGTGTCCAATTCGGGTAATATTCCGAAATTGTTCATCTCGATCTCTCCAGGATCTGAATAAGGATAAGTTCATATCTCTTCCTGAAGGTTTTGTATTTTCAATCCTAGGACGTAGGTCACGTCTCGAGGGTCCTAAGTAAGGATCATACCTGTTTTTACCTGACTTTTTCTCTGACTCTAGTTGCCTTGTTTTGTGATATTCTTCATCTTTTGATTGTGTGATTATATCCTCTTCAATTCTCAATTTAGTACTGTACCTGTTGTATACGTCATTCCATTTTGTGGCTGGGAATTCTCTTAGACTTTCTTTAAGTCGTCTCGTGGGATACTGATAATCGAATCAATCAAATAAATAGTAATTAGCAATAATTCTGGGAGTAAAGGAATAAAAATAGCTTTGTATTCCCCTTCAATCAGTCCCCTCTATTTGTTACATTTTCATCCATTTTATAGGGATGTTCTCCTAGTACAACGTTTGTATTTCTGTCATGAAGCCTATTTAATGCTTAATTATTACATTTATGAGGCGTTACAATGATGAATAGTAAATGTTATTTTAGGAGTTACATAACGTACAGGACATTGATTGCTGATCTTCAAATCGGCCTATTATTGTGTCCGGATTCGTTGTGACCATGTCTCTTCTTCTTTAATGATCTTTCCGCGGCTAATTCCTTGCATTGACCGTACCTCTTTATCCTGTGTTCGTGTGTGATATTTTAATTGGTCCACCTAGCTGGCTGAGTCATCCAAAATTTATACACGTATGAGGCTATATATTTTTTACCAATACATAACTACCACATTCGTTTCATATAACTTCATTTACTTCAAAAGGGGTTGCATATTAGCCAAATAGTCACAACATATACAATTATGGGACAACTTGAGAAGTTACAATAGTAGAGCATTTAGGGGGGAAAAGATAGAGTGTCTTTGCACAAAATTGAACATAACTTATAATTGCGTAGAAATGACAATTCGCACAATAACTACTAGACTTATCCAAACAAGTGAGGATATTATTTTTTCATTTCCTTTTCCGCCTCCCACGTGGCTTCCTCGACTCGTTGACTTTGCCATAACACTTTAACTGAAGCAATTTCTTTGTTCCTCAATTTTCGAACTTGTCTATCAAGAATGGCAACCGGAACCTCTTCATATGACAATTCTTCATTCACCTCAATGGTCTCACCTGGCACGATGGTGGATGAATCTCCAACCACTTTCTTCAACATAGACACATGGAACACCGGGTGCACTAACGACATTTCTGGGGGCAACTCCAGCCGATAAGCCACCTGTCCTATCCTTTGAGCAATCTGATACGGCCCAACATACCTAGGGCACAATTTTCCTTTCTTCCCAAATCGCATCATTCCCTTCATGGGAGACACCTTCAAGAATACCCAATCATCTACTTGGAATTCCAATTCTCTTCGACGAACGTCCGCATATGATTTCTGACAACTCTGAGCAGTTTTCACCCTTTCCCGAATGAATTTAACTTTTTCCATAGCTTGATGCACGAGATCCGGCCCTAACAATTCTGCTTCACCAACTTCGAACCATCATATCATAGATCTACACCTTCTTTCGTACAATGCCTCGAACGGGGCCATCTGAATACTAGCATGAAAACTGTTATTGTAAGCAAATTCGATAAGCGGTAAATAATCATCCCAACTGCCCTTGAAATCAAAAACACAAACCCATAACATATCTTCAAGCGTCTGAATAGTCCGCTCCGCTTGACCATCAGTCTGCGGGTGGAAAGTCGTGCTGAGATTTACCTGAGTACCCAAACCTTGCTGGAATTTCCTCCAAAAATTAGCTTTGAACTAGGCCCCTCGATCTGAGATAATAGAAACTGGAGTACCATGCAGTTTTACTATTTCATTGATATATAACTGAGCGTATTGTTCTACAGTATCGGTGGACTTGACTGGCAAAAAGTGAGCTGATTTCGTGAGTCGATCCGCTATAACCCAAATTGAGTTGGACTTGCACTGAGTGCGAGGTAACCCTACCACGAAGTCCATATTAATCATCTTCCATTTCCACATAGGTATTTCCATAGGCTGAGTCAACCCTCCGGGCCGCTGATGCTCGGCCTTAACCTGCTGACAATTCGGACATCTAGATACAAAGTCCGCCACACCACTCTTCATACCGCTCCACCAATAAATCTCCCGGAGATCGTGATACATTTTCGTAGAACCTCGGTGCACAGAATACCTGGAATTATGAGCCTCTGCCATTACCCTCTCCCGAAGATTATCCACATCCGGTACACATAGTCTTCCTTGGCACCGTAAAACACCATCATCGCTGCCGATTGAAAATGCCGAAATCTTGTTATTCAGAATCACCTCTCTCAACTGTGCTAATGCTCGATCAATAAATTGCTTTCCTTTGACTTCCACTACAAGTGACGATTCGGCTCCGTTAAGCACCACAACATCCCTTTCACCTGAGGTCGAAAGACAAACCCCTAGACTGGCCAGCTGATAAACCTCCCGAGCCAAAGGTCTCCGATCTACTTCTAAATGAGCCACACTACCCACAGACTTCCGACTAAGAGCGTCGGCCACCACATTCGCGTTCCCTGGATGGTACAAGATGTTCATATCATAATCCTTAAGCAATTCTAACCACCTCCGTTGCCTAAGATTCAGCTCCTTCTGCTTGAATAAATATTGAAGACTCTTGTGGTCTGAGAACACGTCCACATGGACCCCATAAAGATAATGCCGCCAAATTTTCAATGCAAACACAACTGCCTCGAGCTCTAAATCATGCGTCGGATAGTTCTTCTCGTGATTCTTGAGTTGCCTGGAAGCATACGCTATAACCTTCCCATGTTGCATCAACACACATCCCAAACCAACCCTTGTAGCATCGCAATAAACCACAAATCCCTTTGTACCCTCTAGCAAAGTCAATACTGGTGCCGAAGTCAATCTTGATTTCAATTCCTGAAAGCTCTTCTCGCAAGCATCGTACCATTGGAACTTAACTTCTTTCTGCGTCAATTTAGTCAATGGGGAGGCGAGGGTAGAGAACCCCTCCACGAACCTCCGATAATACCCAGCTAGACCCAAGAAACTGCAAATCTTTGTCAGGGTCATTGGTCTAGAACAATCCTTCACTGCTGCGATCTTCTAGGGATCAACCTTAATCCCTTCAGTGGAAACAACATGACCCAAAAATGCGACTGACTCCAGCCAAAATTCACATTTTAAAAAAACTTGACATACAATTATTGCTGATGAAGAGTCTGCAGAACTGCCCTGAGGTGATTAGCATGATCATCCCGATTATGTGAATACACAAGGATGTCGTCAATAAAGACAATCACGAAGGAGTCAAGACACGGCTTGAAAACCCGATTCATAAGATCCATGAAAGCTGTTGGGGCGTTGGTTAGCCCAAATGACATTACCAAAAATTCAAAGTGCCCATAACGAGTCCTGAAAGAGGTCTTAGGAATATCCTGCTCCCTGATCTTTAACTAGTGATACCCGGACCGTAAATCAATCTTGGAGAAAAACCTAGCACCTTGCAATTGGTCAAACAAATCATCTATCCGAGGCAATGGATATTTGTTTTTTATAGTGACTTTGTTGAGCTGCCGATAATCAATACACATCCGAAGCGACCCATCCTTCTATCTGACAAAAAGAATTGGAGCGCCCCAAGGCGATACACTCGGCCGAATGAACCGCTTTTCTAATAAGTTCTTCAATTGCGCTTTTAACTCCCTCAACTCTGCTGGCACCATTCTATATGGTGGAATAGATATTGGATGCGTATCTGGAAACACATCAATCCCGAAATTGATCTCTCTATCTAGTGGAACCCCTGGAAGCTCGTCCGCAAATACTACGAGAAACTCATTCACAACTGGCACAGACTGGGGGACAGACACCTCTGAAGCGATGTCCGTAACCGGACCAAATGATAAATTCATCCTTTCTTGATCATCTTCGAGGCCTTAAGGTAGGAAATAAACCTACCCCTTGGCACCACACCATTCCCTTTCCACTCAATAATTGATTCATTAGGAAACTCGAGCCTCATAATTCTGGTTCGGCAATCGAGTTTAGAAAAACACGAGTAAAGCCAATACATTCCCATGATAACATAAAAATCTACCATCCCAAGCTTGATAAGATCGACCGTTGTATCCCGACCACACACCGTGATAACACAATTCCTATAGACTCGCGCGGCTGTAATAGAATCACCAACCGGAGTCGACACGAAGAACGGCTCTTGAAGTTGTTTGGGTTCTATCCCAAAACTTGAAGCAATAAATGGGGTAACATATGACAAAGAGGACCCCGAATCAATAAGAGCATAAACATCAAGTGTTTGTACAATCAGAATACCTGTGACAACATCTGGAGAAGCCTCTGCACTCTGGCGACCATTCAAAGCATAGAATCTGCTGGGTCCACCTCTACCTCGTACCTCACCCCTAACTGCACCACGCCCTGCTGGAGCTGGAGGACGCACTGAAGATGTTGCGGTTGAAGAACTGGCTAGCTGAGCAGTGCCCCTACCCGTGCCCTAACTAGGCGCACGACAATCCCACTGAACATGACCTCTCACCCCGCATCTATAGCACACCGGGATATCCAAATAATAAGGATCGGTATGAAACCTCCCACACCTAGGGCACGGAGCCCTCCTCTGCTGCTGGAACCTCCCTCTTAGACGACCGGACTGATGGGGTCTCCTACTGTCTTAACCTGGTCCCAGGCGACTGCTCTGCTGATAGCTGTGTACGGATGGCGGTGCACTAGCTGAGGACTGTGCCTGAGACTGCGATGGCCCTGATGACCCTCTCCTATGAGCTGGTCTCCCTCCTCCAAATGAACTCCCTGAGTGGCCCGCTGACCGGGCCCTTCTACTACTCTCTCTCCATTCTTATCTTCAACTTTATAGCCTCCGTAGCCTGGGCGAATCCCACTATCTTACCATAATTCATGTCTGATTGCAAGTAATCTATAACAGCTTCATTCACAACCAAGGGACTAAGGCCTTGAACAAACCGTCGGACTCTAGCATCCATAGTCGACACCAAATGAGGAGCTTATTTGGACAATCGCACAAATTCCATGTGGTACTCCCACACACTCATGCTGCCCTGCCTGAGGACCTCAAACTCTGTAGCACAGGCTGCCATAGTCTCGGCAGGCAATAAGTGATCCATGAAAGCATCAACGACCTCATCCCATCTCGCCGGAGGGATTCCCTCCCCACGGGAATCCTCCTACATCTCAAACCATGAATATGCCGCTCCCCTCAACCTGTAAGAAGCTAACGCAACCCCCTCTGTCTCTGTAGCCTTTATAACCCGAAGCATCTTCTACATCTCATCTAGAAAATCCTAAGGATCGGCCTCTGGGTCAGTACCTGAGAACACTGGAGGGGCCAACCACAAAAACTGGTTGACTCTGGAACTGGCGGAATCTCCCTGCCCACTAGAGGACACAGGGGCAGCATGAGATCTCTGGGCCTGGGAGGCCACAAGTTGCGTCAACATATGAATAGCTCCCCTGAGGTCCCCATCAGGGACACCGGGACCAGGAGCTGGGACTGAAGAAGAATTAGGGTCATCAGTGGAAGGGACTGCAGCACCCTCCACCGTAGCAGGAATAGGAACACTCTGGTCTGGAATAGGAAGGCCAGGCAGATTCAGGGTCGGGGAGTCACACTCACCCGCACCATCTGGTACAGAATTCAGGACCACTCATGGGGTGGCATTGGACACTAGGCCGAGTCGAGCTCTCTTCTTTAGTGCCATTTACTGAAAAATTCGGAACAATGCACGAGTTAGACAAGGATATTTTCACTTTCCACTTCACCGCATGATACAGAATAATAATGAAAGGGTATTTTCCTAGATGTCCATGTAGCCCCCAAATTATAGATGTGGTCGACAACACACCGATAAGAAGGGCACTACTAGACACGGCTCCGAGACATCCTAGGACACTTTAAAACCCTTAGGCTCTGATACCAAGTTTGTCACGCCCCAAACATCGAGGGATCCGACAGGCACTCAACCGGGTGACCCCAGTCAAGTGGACCTGGATTTTGCTTTTCTACCGCACGCATTTCCCCGCGTTTACCATACACATTATCCTTATGAAATAGCAAGTTTGTGTTTAAACATAGATTTACAAATTGAGCTCCTTTCTACCTTTTTAACATTTTCAACATTTGATCACCCAAAAGCATACATGATACGTACATACATTCATTTACCAATGTGGACCACGATTCCGAGCACGTACAGTTACTACCCCAAAATACAAATGTACATCACCCACATTGTGTCTACGGAGCCTCTACGAATACTAAGGACTTATACAATACTTTGTAGCAACAAGGCCCCAGCTATACCTTACAATACATAACAAACTCAAAAGTAAGTGGCACGAACCACACACGGCCCCGAGAGAAAGTAGGGCTCACTAGTACAGCTGACGGAATGGAGAGGAGGCACTACTGACGGTGGGCTAAATTGCCTGCTATGGAACCACCTACATTCAATATAAAAATGTAGCGCCCCCGGCAAAAGGTTCATTAGTACCATTGAATAGTACTAGTATGTATGAACAAACTTTACTCTAAGCAAAATCAGGAAATGCACAGGTAGCAAACAGTTAAGCAAACTGACACGTAATACACTGTGATGCAGAACAATTGCAATTAAGGGTCTCACAGATTTTTCATTTCAACACAATCACACTCCACCCTTGTTCCTTCTCAACATTCCACCCTTATTACTTCCTGTTGCGGCGCGCAACCCGATCCCACCTGATTATCACATTTCAATATCATTTATTATGTTGCGGCGCGCAACCGATCCCACCGGACAATTTACATTCCACCCTTTTTACCTCTCCACCCTTATTCCTTCGTGTTGCGGCGTGCAACCCGATCCCACCAGACATCACAATTCATAGGAAACAACAATAGTTCACAATTTAATCACATGGCTTCAAACCATCAAGACTACCATTGCATAACAACCAAACAATCATGTGCTCATAATAGTTCTTACCAGCCAATCATTTAACCAAAAGGTGCTCATCAACATGAATATGATTTCATTTAAATCAACAACTCATAAGAAGCCAAGCCACAATAAATCTTACCAATAGTGCATCACATATGATATTGCCATGATCATGAAGCTCAATTAACTCAATTCCCGACCTTCTTTCGTCACTTGTTACATAGCCCTTGGTACACAATTACATACACACATTGAGTTCATTACCATCATTTCATACCATCACATATTAGAATTTAGACATTTAGCAAGTCTTACATTTCAACACAGTCATTCCACAGACAATTTGTTCACGGTTACTCCACAAGAAAACTCATACCGTATGTTTGGGCATCAACAGGGTGATTTTACGGAGATTAAAGTTAGCCATACATACCTGGATTCGAAATTCCCTTTTAACCTCTATTCACAATTCACAGAACCGTCTAGTACCGTCAATCTAGTTCATAATGTAACACATTTATCTTAGAATCGAGAATCATGAATACAATTCGAACTCGTTAAGGCATTTTATCGAATACTATGTGACCCCTTAGATTACCACCCCTTCTTTGTGAATATTTACTCCAACCCACTTCCTCTTACTAGGTTATGGACATAAATGAGCATGCATGCAAGTCTTTACATTTTTGTATTCAAGGACCAATTATGGTGAGTCCCATTTCTATTTGAAAAGCTGAGAAGTTAAATAAATTGGGGTGAAGATTTACCTGTTCGAACGAAGAAGAAAACAATTATTCGAAAATCTCCCGGCCTGAGTGACTTTGGAAAATTCAAATTGAGTGATAAAAGAACTTTCTCTCTAAAGGACCCTCTTTTCCCCTCTCTATTTTGCTTAGAAAAGGGTTAAAAATCAAAGGGAGGGGTTTTTTATTGTATAGGGGGTAGAGTTTTAAAAATTAGAAAATAGGAGCCTCGACACGAAATGCAGTCAGGAATGCGATCGCATTCCTGTTCCGCGGTCCGCATTTCGGTCGAATAATGGCCCTCAAAATGGGCCAAAACTGGAAGCACATTGCCCAGGTATGCGACCACTATGCAGTCCGCATACCTGTTATGCGATCGCATAGTGCGTCGCATAACCTACCTCACAAAAAAGGGCAAGAATGAGAAAACTATGTGGTCCGCATAACCAAAATGCGATCGCATTATGGACCGCATAATTCTCCTCAATTTGGGCAGTGGTCTGCCTATGTATGCGACCATTATGCGGTCCGCATACACGTTATGCGATAGCATAGTGCGTGGCATAACGCCCAATTTCTGGAAAATTATATCTTCAAATTCTAGGGTACTTTTTACTAAAATAGGTCCGTTTTAAGGATTATTAGAGTTATAACAACTCGGGAACTTATTCGGGCATTATTTTAGATATAAATTCTACGGGTCTTTACACATAAGTACACATAATCACACAGTGGGTCTAGATTTCATCAGGAAAGTAGCTTCTCAAAGAAGTGAAAAAATTATCTTTAGTTGAACATGAAGATAGTATTAAATTCATTTCTGGAAATTCATTTGGCAAACCTGATAAGGTTCTAAATACCACCAATTCATCCAGATCACAATTATACAAGGAAGGATACATTCTCTTCTCAAATGATTAAGGAAAATAAGCTCTGACCTTTTTAAGTATTCAATTATTAACTTGATAATTTCACTAGGCTAATATCATTGATATTAAGTATTCAATTATTAACTTGATAAAAAGCTCTGACCTTTTTAAGTATTCAATTTTAAGGCATGCTAGTGGGTCCTAAACTACCCGTACAAGGCATAACAGTAGCTATGCACGGCACCCGTCACCTCGTGCGTACATAGCACCTGCAAGTAATAGCATATATATATTCATTTAGCTCACCTAGGGGGACAATTCCCCCTCACAAAATTAGAAAGGAGACTTACCTCGCTCCGAAACTTCATAACCGGCTTCCAAACCCTCCCGACGACTCCAATTGATGTACAACGCTCAAAACTATCCAAATAATGGTAAACCAATTAGAATATACCCTAATGTTCATAAAAATTCAAATTATATCATTTCCCAACTCTGCTCAATGAATTGACCAAAATGCCCTCGCGCCCACGTGCCCGGATTCTGAAATTTCTCGAAGATAAATTCTACCCATAGCTTTACTAAGTCAATTATACAATTTACTCAAATATTCATGCTCAATTCGTGGCTAAAATCCAATTTACCTAATTTCTAGGTTTCCTTCAAAAATCACAATTTTTGCCACAATTTCATGTCTAATTCCATGAATAAACCTTGAACTTATCTTGGAAATGAGAAGGAATCACTTACCTCTTGATGCTTGATGAAAATCCCCCTTTGAAAACCTCCAAAATCACCCCAACCAAATGAAAATTATGAGGGAAATGGAAAAAACCCGCTTTAAATTGAACATTGCCCAGATACAACCCCTATGCGATTGCACAACCAGGCCTACGATCGCACAGGCCATTTCCTGCCCTCTCCGCGATCGCATCTCCAGCCATGCGTTCGCACAGGCCAAGCCTCAGCCTCCCAAACGCTCCCTTGTGCGATAGCACTGCCTACCCTATGGTCGCACGGGCAATCTCCAGCCTTCTCCGCGATCGCACGCATACATCCACGATCGCATAGGCAAAACCCTCGCCCCTCAAATTCTTTTTTGCGATCGCACTGAACCCCCAAAACACCAGAAAAACAGTAGCAATTCAACACTTGAAATTAATTCGGAACCACCCCGAAACACACCCGAGGCCCTTGGGACCTCGTCCAATCACACGACTCAGTCCCATAACCTCACATGGACTTACTCGAGGCTTCAAATCACATTAAACAACGCCGAAATCACGAATCGCACTAAAATTCAATTTTATGAACTTTGAAATTTCAAACTTCCATATTCGATGCCGAAACCCATCAAATGACCTCCGATTGACCCCATATTTTGCACACAAGTCATATTCAATATTACTGACCTACTCCAACTTTCGGAATCGCATTCCAACCCCGATATCAAAATTTCTACTTCCGGTCGGATTCTTCAAAACCTTCAACTTTCTATCTTTAGCCAAATGACTTCAAAATAACCTACGAACATCCGAATTCACTTACGACTGCGCTCCCAACTCAAGAATCACCATACAAAGCTATTCCCAGACTCGAAATCTCAAACGGACATCAATATCATTGAAATTCACTTCACGCCAAATTTAGGAAATTCCTTCAAAAATGCTGACTTCCCCAATATACGCTAATATGCTCCCGGGTTATCCAAAACCCGGTTCGGACATACACCCAAGTCTGAAATCATCATACAAATCAGCTGGAACCTTCCGATCCTGATTCTGAGATCGTTTACTCCAAATTCCAGTCTTAATAATTTTCTTCAACTTAAAGCTTCCGAAATGAGAATTTTCCTTCCGATTTAACTCCGAACTTTCCGAATTTCAACTCCAACCATACGCACAAGTCATAATACCTGAAATGAAGCTTTTCATGACTTCCAACCGCTGAACGACGCGCTAGAGCTCAAAATGACCGGTTGGGTCGTCACAGTCATGATCGCGACGGTTGGGAATTTGGGTCGTGACAACCCTAATCTGTGTTGGGCCTTATGTCACTTGACATTATTTTTGTGTTTCGAGGTATAGCCGGGGCCCTGTCGTCGGCACTTCCATACTACCTTTCTATTGTACATAGAGGCTCCGCATGTGGATGGTGTTTGATATTGTAATTTAAACTAGTAAGTGTTACTATAAGGCAAATATGTTTTCCATCATATTTCATAAACTTGTAATATTTTGGAAAGCATAAATGAATATCCTTTGAGTATTTGAAAAAGAATGTGGAACACTTGACTCCTCTCATGTCTATCACTTGTACTGATCCTTATATTGTTAATGGGCAAGGTTGGGTGGAAGGCATCTAGCAGGCTTACCTAACCGAGGTATCTTATTTGAGCACTTGTCGCGCTCCGGAGGTCGGGGCGTGACAAAATACATAGATTATATATGTAATTCAACATGGAAATTGGTAGAGATTGTTGGTTATTTTGGGATTTTGGTTGGAAACATAGGATTTTGTAAAAGAGTATTAACCACGAAATTGGATATGTAAGTGAGAATAAATTATATATTTGAGTTCGTGGTGCTATTGGCGACATTTCTTTTTGAGAATTTTCAGAATATGGGTGTGTGGGCCGGGAGTTGACTTTTACTGACTTTTCCTGGGGTTGAGAATTACTTATAATTGTTAAACTATGAGTTTTTGAATATGTTTTGATTGGTTTGCACATTCTTTGGCTAGTTTCGGATCGATTGGCATCGGTTTGTCGTGTTAGAGAGGTGTGGAATTCCAGAGCAAGGTAAGTCTCATGTTTAAACTTGTAAGAGGGAATTTTCCTTTGTAGGTTGTATATTTGCTACAAGCTATGTGTTATGTGAGCCACACACGTATGAAGTGACGAGCATCTGTGCATATGATAGATTCTTGATTATGTCCAAATAGACATAGACTTACACCAGGCTTTAAGTGTACTACTTGAGTTTTTCTTACCTGCTTATAAGCTTTAATTTATGTTTTATCCTAATACTATGCTCACGTAGAGTATCTAGCTTTGCTATTCTAGAAACTTGGCGGCTACTTGGTTAGCCACAAAAAATTGTCTTTTACAGATTACTCCCGTGTTGCACTTATGTATCCAGAAGTTTCTTGATTTCTTAACTCGCATGTTTATTCGTGAGTTGGGCTGATGACCTGTCAAAATTTTCATTATTCTAATAGTTCGGGTTGATCGCGTCAACACTACTATTATAGGAGCGGGTCGTTCGCCCTAGAAGGATTATGAGTCATTTTATGGATTAATCCATTCTTCCCTCGAGAGTATTTTGAGATGCATCTACGGATAGGCCTTACGACCTCAGGAGTATCATATGACCCCATTCTTATAGGAGCTGGACTTTCCCCTCAGCAGGATTATAAGACATTTATCTGATCAGTCATTTGCCTTGGCGGTTCTATGAAACACAATTATGCGACCGGATCGTTTGCTTCGGCAGAATCATGCGTAATATTTCAATTATGGGACTCGGATTTGATATTTTCACCTAATATTGGTCATCTACATTCCACTCGAGATAGTATTTTGTATTCGAGGATTTCATTTTAATGAATCTATTGAGGATCATGTTAAACACACATATCATTTTCGTTGTTTGCTATGTTTTACACATGTCTATTTTACTTTGATTACTTTACCACTAGTAAGTGTCAACATTTACCCCTCACCACTACTTCTTCAAGGTTAGACCAGATACTTACTGGGTACGCACTGATTAACGTACTCACACTACACTTATGCACTAATTGTGCAGGCGCTAAGACAAGTACATATAATGGTCATACAGGCGCGTAAGCGCAATTGCGGAGGAGACTTTGTGGTGACCTGATCTCTATGTTACGATCTACAGCACACAAAGTCCCGTTCCTATTCATTTATTGCATTCTATCTATTTTCTATCCTAGATAGTTGTTGTAATATTATTTTATAATCCAGTAAAAGCTCATGCACTTGTGACACTAAGTTTTGAGGATTTAGACTAATTATTCTCGATTGTATTTATGTTATGATATTAGGTTTATGTTACGATCATGTTCAAACCTTGAAGATAATGCTAGTATTTTACTAGAAAATGGAACATCTCCACTTATTTATTTCATCACTTGTTTTTAAATGTGTTGTGAACTATTGATCAGTGGGTTGATTAATTGTTGTCTTGCCTAACAGCAATGTTAGGAACCATCACGGCCCGTGATGGGACTAGGTCGTGATATGGTCCTTATCCATAGGTGCGATAACTAAAGGCATTCCATCCAATTGTCTTATCTTTTTGCACATTCAACCTTATTTTGACTCCAACACTTGTTAATCTTAAACAAACCTAAAATTCTAACGTAACACAATAAACAACCTTAGTTTATAAATAAATGAACCAAAAACCAATGAAAAGGAGAGTAGAATGAATGGTAAAATCACCACTGATCAACACTCCCAACTTAAAGTATGTGCTTGTCCTAACGCAATCCAAAACCAAAAACTCAATGAGGCTCTACCATTTAAAGCTCGATTAGCATCGCTATCATTTCTAAATAACATTTTCCAATTAAGCACAACACTTATTATTTTGGTTGCTACTTATAATTAGCTTAAAAGCATTTGAAATTCAACAAAATAACTCCTTCTTTTAAAAAAGAAAATCTCAAAAATGGAATGGTGTTTGTAAATATTTAAGTAACAACAACCAAGCCTCAAGGAGTGACTCAAAAAACTAGTCTACTGAATATGCTCACTTGACTCAATTTGGAATTTATTAATGTTATCAGTCCATCATAATCCATGTGGTCTCACAAGAAATAAAGTTTCAAAATCACCATATTTACAATAGCACAAGAGACATATGCACAGAGTCACTCACTCTCAACAAACAAGTACAAGTGCTAAATTTCATGTCATAGGAATGCCCTTATTTTACTTTGCTGCCAATTTAAGAACATTCTATTGGAGATTCCATAAGTACTTTCTGAGCTTATAATGTAAGTTTGGGGAAGTCTAGGATAAGTAATTGGGAAATAAGTGGCTACACTCTCCTTCAATCTTACCATATTTGTCTTTCTTTTTGCAATTTGCTTCTTTTTAAACCACATAGCCCTTATTGACCTCTAGTTGCCAACATTGAACCACCTTAAGCTTCATAACTACCCTCTAGTTATGCTTCCTCTTGAATTTTCTCTAGACTCCATATTTTCCTTTTTGAATTTTGTTTTGGAGATTGAGTGTTTTCTAAATTAGGACGATGTGAAGCTTTTGGTTTCAACCATGTTAGCTCTAACTTAACCACACGTTTCACATGATACAACCTCGAAGGATTTGCTTCTACACACCATAAACATCTTCACTATTTTCCCATTATCACCAACACCCCCAAATTAGGCATTTAGCGTCATTCCTAACATTCAAGGAGGGAAGGGTTCAAAAGAGGGAATTAATTCATAAAAGGCGTAAATATTAGTAATGCGGTAGCCAATGAAAAGGTTTAAGACTCAAATGCAGTTAAGTAGTGATAATATATGTGCAACGATAGGCTCGAAAGACTAAAGAGGATTTTTCAAAGATCAAAATAGAACGTCTAAGTTCATCCGTCCAACCAAGCATAACTAAGATTAGCATTGAAAGACCAACATGGAAAGTTCTAGATGATAAAAGTAAGAACAAGAATTTTTCAATGAACATTAACATATATGGCACATGAACTTATCAAGACGGATGAATTTCACTTCTTAACAAGAACAATATTGTGCCAACTACTAGGCATGGAGTCAGAAAATATGCCATAAAGTTATCACAAAATTCATTCTTTCCCATGCAACTTGCTTTATAACACCAAAAAGAAAAGTTCAGAGAGGTATTCTCAATTCATAACTCACATGAAAAAGAATAATTTTACTAGTACCAAACAATCCAAAAGTTTTCACATAACTGCACAAGACTAATTCCCTTAAGAAAATTATCATGATATCCATCATCGGGAAAAGTCACCCGGTTCAAAAGAAAATACTCCTCAGGAAATAATCGTGCCATAAATGAAATCCAAGGAGTTTAATTGAAAAGTGTAGTACTACTAAAAAAATTTAAATAAAATACATATAACATAAACTAAAAACTCCTAAAAAAAATAAAAACTAATCCACAAATACACCAATAATCACAAAATAAGCCCGACAAGGGCATATGTTCATCCATAATATCCAAGCAAGCCCGGGCACACAATATCCATCCATTAATAATAAACCTAACAAGGGCACAAGTCAAGTATAAATGTAAAAATAAAGTGTACTCCCAAATTCGACCCACAGCTAAAAATGAAGCATTGTTCTCACTACACAGTATCAAAATAAACTATGAATAGGTTGAGGGGCTCCCTGAAGTTTGCATCAAACTAGAAGACTGTGGGAAAGGCTCATCACTATGAGTCGAACTCTTGTCCTCATCATCACCAACATCATCATCATCATCATCATCATCCGATAAAAAAGAATACTCCTCGTTGTTATCTTCATCCTTAACCGGCAACTTCTTGTTCGGTTTGCCCCATTTAAAATTTCCTTGATTTCTCTACACATCTAGACCATGAACTTACTCTTGCTTTTGTTCTTATGTTACTTTGCTTCAAAGTCTTCATAGTAACATATTCCCATTAGCTTTTTCAAGCCTGCTAACAGAAGCTACTAATTATTTATGAGACTCTACATGTTCCTTCAGAGCATCTACAAATTTCGGCTTTGGTATAGTAGTCAGGTATGGGCTGGTGTCGAGCTGAAAAGTGAGCATCCCAAAGGGTCCCTCGACATGTGTCGCTTGAGATTAGGAACACACACCTACATTCATCTCCATCTTCCTCTTTTTGCTCTTTACAACACTTCCTTCTCCAGTAACTCTAAATGGGTGAAAGGGTTTGTCTGCCGGTATCCAATGATCTCCATCCCACTCCTCAATATGCACACACCAAAAAAACTCTGTAATAAATGATGGGAACATCAATGTCTAACCACCTTGAAACACATAATCCTTCAGCTCCTAGATGATGTCGTAACCAACATTCACTAGAATCAAGGATGCAAGCAATCAACAGAGCCCTAGTATTTAAGACGCGCTCCCAAAAGGAGACACTCTACTAGCAATGATGTACAACCACATTTTTGCTTCTGCTGTAAAATCACCAAATATGATCCCCGTCTTCGTTTTTGCCCAAATCACTATTTTTCTTACAGGTCAAAGTTTTGGCGCTATCAAATCTCCATTGTCAAATTTATAAAATTTTCTCGCATTGGCTCGAGCGAGTGGTTTGGAAGCCAACAAATATCATTTATCTCTTTAAGTCAAATTTCACAATCGTTGCCCTTATATTAAGTTCATGGGTTTGGAAGTTCATACCTTTAAGTTGGCATAAAATTCCTGCACCCATTCCTTATTAGCATTGCATGGATTGGATATGAAGCAGGCCCAAGAGCTTAAAACCAGTCGGTCATGGAAATGCCTAAGGAGCCCAACCACTTTGTTGTCAGCAATTCCTTTCCCAAGTTTAAGCTTCTTTATGAGAAGATTATCATAATACCGTCTTTGACAATCGAGCAACATGAATCTAATAGTATCATCCTTCAAGTCCTTATCCACCAGAGGAAGATTCACATGTACCTAGCACAAAATAAATAAAAATATCTTATACTTAGCAACATGTTTCTGCTTCTGCTGTTTTTGTGGAAAAGATGGTGGTAGCCTTGAATCTATTTGTTGGCTTTGTTCATCATCCTTCTTTTTGGCTTCTTTTACTGGCTTAGACACCAACTCTCTTTCAGGTACAGACTTTTTAGATGGCAGCTCCTCCAGTTCTCTCCCACTTCTCAGATAATTTGCTTGCACTTATTTTATATGATTCTTCTCATTGTTACTTGGTAGCGCTCCAACAGGTCTAACATAATGATTGGTGGCTATTTGCCCAAATTTGCTCTCCAAATCGCAACCCAAAACTTATCTCGTCGTGATGGCACCTAGCCCCAACATGCTAGGTAAGCCAAACATAGAATAATGTAAGTCAAATAAAAGATCATTATTAACAAAAAATAAAAATATCTAGACTCCATAGAACATCACAAGGATTGGTATTATAAGTCATAAGCCACTATGATTTAGATTTACAAAGCTGGTAATTAAATGATTTTATTTACCAGTATCAATATGTGCACTGTCAAAACTGAGGCTGGACAACCCCAGCCTCATACAACTTCAACAACTCAGCATTTGTACTAAAGCCTAAGGATAGAAATTTCATTTCAGCTATTTTCTTCTCTAACTTGCTCTTTATTTATCCCCTGCTAACAACCTCTTGCACAATCTGCCTAACTATCATTCCCGGTGTCTTCTATTATTCTTGAAATATTCTCCTGTTTCGTTCGTTCCATATATGGTATACAGCACATGCCAATGTCAATTTGCATAGTTGTGCAGCTGCATTGTTTACTTTTGCATTGTCTTCTGCCCGTTGGATCTCCCTCTTCCACTCCATCGCAAGCCTTGTTAGGCCTTGCCAGGTGAGCAGCTTACTCCATATGCTTTCAGTTATTCCATATCTAAACATCAAGTGATCTATAGTCTCATCTGCATCATTACACATAGGACAGGATACTTCATCTGCTATCCCACACGCATGAATCCTACCTCTTGTAAAGAGCCTATTTTGTATATCCATGTTCAACACAAACATCCATTTAGGTTCCCATAAGTTGTTGCACGTTAATTTCTTCCAAGTTACTTTTTGAAACTCTCTTCTCATATCATTGTATAGCTTCTTGACAGAGAAATAATTCCAAGCTGCCATTTCTTGCATATTGATTCCTGCTACTTCTACATATCCCTTGGCATTAATGATCTTCTGGACTATCCATGATGCAGTGCTTTCCCACACTACTTGTTTCTTCCCATAATACAGGTGAATCCACTAGAATCACAACTTGTCTTTTTTCTTATACATGTTCCATAGCAGTTTGCAAATTGTAGCTCTATTCCAAGTAAATACATCAAGTACATTATATCTACTAGCAGTCTTTGGAGAACATACTTTCTCCCATGATAGCATCTACTCCCCATGTCCATAGAAAATTTTTACAGACAGTTTCTATCTTTTTTATCAGCTTCTCAGGCATTACAAATATCTGTGACCAATATATTTGGATGGAGAACAACACCATTTTGATCAATTGTAACCTTCCTGCATAGGATAAGCATTTTGAAGTCCAGGAGGTGATACTTCCGATCATTTTCTCCAATAATGGTTGGCATTGTGTCAGAGAGATTTTCTTAGTGCTTAGTGGAACCCCAAGGTATTTGAAAGGAAATTCTCCACTACTAAAACCAACTACTTGCATTATGTCATGTTGTATGTCTTGTGGTACACCCCCAAAGTATACAGAGCTCTTCTCCACAATTTCTTTTAGCCCAGATGTTTTAGACAATTTTATGAAACAGTTGTATACCATTTGGATAGACAAAGCATCTCATCTACAGAATAGCAACAAGTCATCCCCAAACCCCAACTGTATGATTTTTAGCTTATCACATCTGGGATGAAAGTCGAAGTCAGGATCATTCTTCAATGTCTTGAATGAACCTCTCTGGTATATTCAAACTAGCCAAGGCTTGCTCTAGGAAAACCCATTCAATGGAATCATAAGCTTTCTGCAAGTGCAGCTTAATCATACATATAGGTGAGATGCCCTTCCTCCCATACCTTTTCACCAGCTCATGCCTTAGAATTATATTATCTGTGATAACTCTCCCTGGTAAAAATCCAAACTGACTATTATCTACTAGATGATCCATCCCCCTTTGTATTTGTTAGTCAGAACCTTGAAGATGATTTTATACAACACTGTGCAACTTATAATAGGCCTAAACTCTTTAATAGTTGAAGGATGGTGTACCTTTGGTATCAAGGTAACAATAGTTACATTAATAGGCAGGTACGTTTTAGTTGTACTGAAGTACTGCCTTGGTGATCTCCTGACCTGTGATGCCCCATGATTTCTTAAAGAACATTGAGTTGAAACTATCACACCCTGGAGCCTTTAGGTCATCAATCCCTTTTAGTTCATTATGAATTTCCTCTACAGTGATAGGTTCAATTAGTTTCAGCTGATGTCTTCTATCTAGCACCTTTCCTTCTTTCATAATGTCTATTTGTATAGGTGGAATAGTATTAGCTGAGGATCCCGGTAGTTCTTTATAGAATCCCACTATTTTCTCTTTTATTGCTTCCATTGATTGTACTACCTCTCGTGTATTGGTCCCCAAACTTCTGATCTTGTTGTGGCTTATTCTATTCTTCATACTGGAAAAGAAGAAAGCAGAATTAGAATCTCCCAATTCTAGCCATTGGTTTCTAGATTTCTGCTTATATATATATTCTCCTCTATATTAACCCATTTCTCTAACTGTTTCTTCAGCTTTTTCCTCTTCAAAACTCTGTAGAGATGAGTTAGTAGTTCTCATCTGTTCTTGTAGCTCATTTAATTTTGCCTAGCACTCCTGACCTTCACATCTACTGCTTTGAATACAGTTGTATTCAACCATTTTAGTTCTTTTTTAGCATCATTCAACATTCTCCAGAATCCAGCCATATGTTCTACTTGCTGAGATTTGTTCCAAGCTTCTACCACTATTGAAAGGAAGTCCTTATGTTCAACCAAACAGTTGAGAACCTAAAGGGATTTGAGGTCTTTGACTCATCTCCAAACTTGACACACAATGGAGAATGATCCGAGAAGAAAGGGTCCATAATTACAGCATCTATTTGAGGCATGTTAGTTACCCATTTTGCATTCACAATTGCTTTGTCTATTTTACTGAACACATGAGAGTTAGCCCATGTGTAGTTTCTTTCCAATGTTCTCACTTTAGACATACCAGCATTTATTAGGAATTCTTTGAAGTCTTTGGTTTTATTTTCTTGCATTGAACTACCATTGATTCTATCCTCCACTGACAGTATAGCATTATAGTCACCTATACACAGCCAGGCTTTAGTTGGTGTTGACTTTAATTTAACAAATCCACCCATAAACTCTTCCTTGTCCCTACTGTATGCATCATATACATAGCTGTAAAAGTAAACTCTTGCCTTGTATCATATATGATTGCCTCCCCATGAATATACTTAGGTTTACACCCAAGCATAGTGAATTTGATTTCATTAGGATCCCAAATAACCCATATTCTACCTTTACCTCCACCATCCCCATTTAGGAGCTATTTTTTGAATGATTTTTTGTGAATATTTCTCTTGTACTCTATGTTCTATAATAGCTAGTATACTAATATTATGCTCATTGATATACCTATGCATCTCATTTTGCTTATAGGCTTTATTTAAGCCTCTAACATTCCAACTAACTAACTTTATTATAAATTGTCTGGCAACCCATCCTTCATACCTCCTCCATGGCTACATTGTCCTCATTCCACCTTGTTAGTCATACTTCTTATCTGATTAGAGTGTATCTCATTAAGTATAGTAAATCCATTACCCTACTCCTCTTTCTGTTGTTGCTTGGGTATTCTTTATGGCAGATTTCCCCCTAGCTGCCTTCCATCCTTTATTCTTCTCAGTTGTTATCCTTTGCACAATTTTTTGTACTTGACGGTGTGACTTGTCTATGGTTCTTTATCCCCCACAGTTACTTGTGCATCATCCGTTGTGGATCCTCGGTTTCCCTGTTCCCTTGGCTTCCATTCATGTTTTTGCTTCTGCGGCTTAATTACTTGTTGTTGTGGTGGCTTGGCTTGAAAACTGTGTCCTAATTGCAAACAAGTGCTACAATACACAGGCTTCCATTCATAAATAATTGTTTGCTCGAATTGTCTGCCACTCGGATCCTTAACTATTATTCTTGTAAGCAATGGCCTTGTTATGTCCATTTCCACAAGAATTCTAGCATAGGAAATCCTTTCTACTTTAGTTGTGCACTCATCAGCATAGATTGGATTCCCCATCCCACTTCCTATACGACTTAGTGAATCCATTCCCAAACAATTCAGTGGAAAGTTAGGCAGCTTAACCCATAGTGGAAGTGTTTTCAATACCTCTTCTTTGAAATCAAAATCAGCAGTCCAAGCTTTGGTAATGACACGCTTGTTGTTGATTGTGCAAGGACCTGAGAATAGCACTTCGTTCCTCTCTTCTACACTTCTGAATTTCACCACAAAGAAACCATCATTGTGGTAGTACACTTTCGTCTTAGCCACAACTTTCCATTGCGAAGCAATGAATCGGCTATAGCTCCAATATTCGGTGTATCTCCAACCACATACAAAATAACTGTCATCTTCCACTTCTTTGTTTCCTTTTGAATTTCAGTTTGTTGTAATTCAACGATTTTCTTACCATTCTGAATAATTGGCGCCGCATATGTAAGCCCCATCCCCCTAGCAGCAAATGTATTTCCAGCAACCGGATTCACCTAGGACTTGCCTTCATTGACATGTAGTTTCCCAGTAGGTTTGGGTTCCTGAACTTCGCTCCTCCCTTCGCTATACTGGCTTCCTTTCCTAACTTTATACTTTGCAATTGCGTTCCTAGCACCTCATTAGTAGTTTTCTTGTTCGCAGTTCCATCAATTGTAATCAATTGCTTCTCTGTGTTAGTTTCATGAGTATTTTCTCCTTCAACTTTTTTGCTTCCCATGTTGTTCAAATCTAGTACCTCAGCCTGTTGAAATTCAACTTGCGTGTTCGTGTATTGTGAATTCAAGTTCCTATTTGTACTTGTTGTCGCCATACTTGGAATCTCCATTGATTTAGGGGTAATCACCCCTTTTCACGAATTATGGTTCCTTGAACTGGCGTCGATTTGCCTGATTCTCCATTCCAACTTGTCGATGCAATGAATTCTGCTAATTGAACCTTCGTAGTGCTTTTCTTAGGTTTTACTCTCCCTCTCATCGCCGGAGGCGTAGTTTAGTAAAGCATGCTAAAGTATGCCGAAAACACTGTTTGAGTCACAATTACTAATATTGCATAAACACAATATCTAATTGGAAAATACATGAACAAAAGTACGAATTATAAACTACCGAGAACAAGTTGTAGAAATTTTCAAAAAGCAAGTACTTCCTCAATGCCAGCCTCCGTCATCCACAACAGCTTAGCTCCAAGATCTGTAGGCAAAGTGCAGAAGTGTAGTATGAGTACAACTGATCCCATGTACTCAGTAAGTATCTTGATTAACATCGGTAAAGTAATGACGAGGGTGACCACAGGGGGATGGATCCTTATCCACACGATGCAGATACAACTAACATGCCATAATCGCACGGAGACCCATGTGCTATAGATCATAACAACCGCACGAAAAACTCACGTGCTACAATAACTCAACCCGCACGGACCACTCAGATGTTCCAAATCCGGTTCATCACACACAAAACATGTACAAGAACACATGTATATGAATAACGAATGTCAAATCAAATAGTTATTGATTGATAAATAGCATGCTAAGGTTTATAAATAGGCGAAGTGTACAACTACAACCAAGATCAATAGGCTATGCAACACAATAGAATATATTATGCTCAAACAGGAAATAAACTCTTACACACGATATCTAGCATGCATGGGGCCCACATAGTCATACAAAACATATAAAGCATGGTAGCAAAAGACACAATATCCAAATCGAGCCATATATGTCGCATCTCATACATATCAAATAGACCAACAATGTTATTTCCTAAGGGTTATTCCCTTAGCAAGATTAGGCATGATACCTACCTCATCGGGGAAGGCCTTCAACCTTAAATCGCATAAAAATCTCAATCCAGCCCTCCAATCGCACAAGTCCAAGCCAATCATCAACCAAGAAAGTCAAACAATACAGTAGAAAGCGATCCCGATCCATAAAGCTTCGATCTTTGAAGAACTTCCATAAACTCAACACAGGCCCACATGCCCAAAACAAGAAACAGATTCAAACTTTTGATGACCTATAACCTAGCGAATAAAAATATATAACTAGTTTCAAAATCCAACTTCAATTTCATGTTCAAAACGCCAAATTTCATTTTTTTTATGTTCAGGTCAAAAACCCCTACTTTCTCTCTTCAAATCCTTGATTTAGGTGAAACAATCCATGAAAACAAAAATAATATATATATATATATATATATATAATCAAAACAAAGAATAAATTACTTACCCTCATGAGTTGGGTGTTTATCTCCTCCAAAATCGCCTTACATATGATCAAAGAACTCAAAATCCCGAAATTGGATGCTTTTAAGCCCATATAATGGCCTTCTTCACGAAAACACTCACCAACCTTGCGATCATAATTCACAAAATTTCTAGCATTATTTTACCCTTCACCATTACGATTAACAAAACTGAATAAACTTACTCGACTCTCTCCTAACAGCATCTAGTTTTATGGTCGTAACTTTCTATACAAAGCTCCAAATAACTAAATGTGTAATTTATAGAGCACTAGAGACAAAGAGCTACAACTTTTATATTTGGATAATCTCGAAGTTCCTTATGGTTTGCAAGATAGAAGTTCCCAAGTTCTGTACAATGATAGCACAAATTTCTGCAACGCCATCGCGATTCACAAGACCCAAACTGCAATTTACTCATAGGGAACGCGGTTTGGTTTGGTGCTTTGCCATCGTGATTCATACACCTGTAGCCAAGAACCAACAACTGGAAAGGCCTTAAAATGGTTTGAAATCACCCCGAAACTCACCCGAGCCCCTTAGGACCCTGTCCAATCATACCAACAAGTCCAAATGCATCGTCCAAACTTATCCAAAAGCTCAAAATATCACAACTAACATCAAAATCGGGAATCGAAGACATGAATAATTCTCTTAAATTACAAACCTTTAAACTTCGCTGACCGCATCCAAACCACACTTAAACATCCTAGACCAAACTATGCACACAAGTTGCAATCAACTAAACGAACCTACGCAATGTCTCAAAACCACATTAGGAGTTCGATAGCACCCAAGTCAACTCCTAGTAAAACTAATGAACTATTCAATTCTTTAAATTGCTAACTTTCAACAATAGAGCTAAAACCTTCTAGGAATATCAAAATTCAAATCCAAACATACGCCCAAGTCCAAAATTTCCATATGAACCTATAAAACCATCAAATCCTGATACTAAGATAGTTTACCCAAAAGTCAAACCATCGTCAACTCTTCCAACATAAACCTTCCAAATTGAGAATCACTCTATCAAATAAATTTTGAACAACTGGAAAATAGAAACCAACCACGCACGCAAGTCATACTACCTCACATGAAGCTACTCGAAGCCTCAAACCACCGAATGGAATGCTAACGTTTAAAACAACCGGTCGAGTCGTTACATTCTCCCATATTTTAACATATGTTCGTCCTTGAATGTGAAAACAATCATTCCAAAGTCACCAACTCACTGAATAAACTCATATAACACATATCCATAGGTGTTCCCACGTCATCACAATCCATATAAGGCCATTGCCACAACCTTGGCCGAAGATTCTTTGTTCAACCTTAATCCATAAACCTTAGAACAAAATTCCAATACCTGAAATTCCTTCTGAGATCTGATTCTCGCATATACACACTGTACAAGACTCAAAAAGCCTCATCAAGCCATAACTATATTCCCGAGATTTAACCACACGATGTACCACATAACTCATGTACTCATAGTGATATCCACATACCATAATAGCTACTTATTACCAAATATGTTGCCGGAAATGTACCTCATATCAAATAAAGCCTTGTCCTAAACCTTCGCAACACTGCTAATGATGGAAGAAATACACTCACCAAATCAACAATTCGTTGAGTTCTCTCGCGCGAAAAGAACCATTGGAAAATTCTAGGCTTACTAATGTCATTCTCTTCCAAGCATACCTTATCCCGAATTCGATTGAACTAATTCCACGTACAATAACCTCATCTCATCCAGTACAAGTTGCTCGATCTACATGCAACACCAAACCCCACATAAAGCCATATGTGACGCAATCCGTACTCAACAAGAAACAACTCGAATATAACCAAATATGGTAGGAGAACCAAATAAGAGAACCATCCAATAAGCTCAACATATACAACCACCAATGCAAAAATACTATGATTCCATCCCACAAATGAGAACCAAAACTCATGAATTAAGTATATAAGGATCATATCCTAATATAACTCCACTGCAGTGTGTAACCCCATCTGATACCAGATCCACATGGAACCCATCGAGCCATGTTGTTCACAATCAACAAGCACATTTGTATCAACAGCAAGCATGCGAAGTGCATAACCACAACCATGGAGGAACAGATAGAACAATATGCCACATATAGGAAAAACACGTCTAAGGTGCAATATGCAATTCAAAAACGCAAAAGTTATGTCGCAAAAATTTCTCCACAAGGCTTGAAAAAAATCACATCATGTATGTGAGTAGTCAAACAGTATCACAACCCATTATAGCATATGAAACAACACGTTAAACAAATCAGGGCACAAATAACATCCAGTCTTCCTGATGACACACCCACATTAAATGATGGGTTAGATGTAAGAAAACCCGATTCGATGTAGAATATACATTCTCATTAGGCCTACCAATGGGCCCCCAAATCAATTTTGATCATCCAAAAATAGGTAAATAACCTTCCAAGAGTCTATAGAAACATATCCCTAACACATAACATTAGCATCTAACTCTTAACATATCTTCACAATCCACAACCAAGAAATAGTTTGCCTCTGAGAACATCCAGTCTCTAAACCTCAAGGATACATGACCCTCCGTATCTGATCCCAGCTTCTCCACTCAGATGACTGACACATTACTCACACACAATCACCTTACGGGAAATACTCCCAGGGAGCCAAGACTTGAACATCAACAATCAACAAGTAGGCGATTACCATAATACTAGGCAAGCATCCGCAAGTCAAAACACAATGCGTCTTCTAAAATGCACATCATCCCCAACCAATAACAAATAGTGTTAGCATTCTCTTAAACGTCTAGATTCATCCATGATGTATAGAACTCATGACCTTCCCTTCGAAACTAAACCGTAACCTTGTACTTGCAAATCTCAATCCCACATGGTTCACCGCATCCGTCATGCTATCATATGCAAACAAGAGAATCCCTTTATCAACTTTAAATCCCAAGTAGGATAGACACACCTATCAACCAAAAAACTTCCACTTAACTAAATCACGGAGAACATCGCAACAAGCAATAAACCTTTCTCACCTATCGAAGACATCAACTCCGAATTATGCTCAAATATATTATGAACTCTTCAAAACCTGTTTTCACAGAACCAAACCATCGAACTGAATTTCTCTAATTCAACCAAATCAGCAGATTGTAAAACACAAAAGTATTTCGACATAACATCTTTAAGGCCTCACCACACGAAAGGAACCTATCATTTCTATTATTATGTTGTTCTGAACCACTACTAAGTTGACCCACTTCTTTGAGTTCCTCTGGACTTGACTCCAAGATAATACTTCTCTCTACCACTACACTACGTTCCTCAATCAAAGCGTACCCCAACAGACCTTAACATGATACCACATCGTTCAAAGGACCATAAGCCATTGTATTCCCTCTTAACCACCCAACAATATTGCAAACCGAGATGCTCGCGTTGAAGACAATGAACCTGAAGATGTTTCTTTCCTCTCTTTAATATTGTAACATAGAATGGCGATATAGAAATATCGCAAGTCTCGGCACTGTCAAATGCAAGTCTCAGATCCTAGCCATACACAAATCCGAGAATCCCAAAATAGCACATAAGAACCTTGAACTACTAGAACCCTCTTGAGAATCATTTACCTTAATCTAATATCCTACGCATTGCCAACACGCCCTGAACAACTTGTGTCCCACCAGCACATGAATATCCAAAAAGAAGCAACCAAATGATTTCTCTTCTTTGCGCACTAAATCCTCAACAAATATCAAACATGAATCATTCCAATATCTTCATATAACCATGCGTATAGTAGCGCATCATCCTTGAAGTCAGTCTTTCGAGTCATAGTTGATCAACCATTATGGCTCAGTCTAAAACTAATATAACACCTGACCTTGCAATTCAATCATTGATAGTAGACTCCTCCAGTTGTCTTAAAGCCACATAACATAACATCTGATAACCTAAAATTCTCCTCCTTCATAACTTTCATGATCTCGTATTATTATCCAACTGAGTTCATAAGCTCATGCACTACTAGTCATAAAACACTGCAAACAATCTGCCTCGTGCATACTTATCCTCATGGCAGTTGTACGGACTTTCTCAAGTGATATGTACTCTAATTATAGCCCATACATCCCGCTGGATAGGAAGAAAACTCTTCACAGAAACATCAGAAGAATTACTCAACCTCAGACCATATCGCGCGAGATAACTCGCATGTTTAGCCTCCAAACCGAAATTTCACTATGGCCCTACGGTGGTATCAACCACATTGAAATCAATTATCCTTCGTGAGTCTATACTCATTAACAAGATATAGGAATCCGCTCTATTTTAATAATTGAACAACCAAAAGATCCAACCATGCACTCACAACTCAAGACGATACAACACATCATGACAAAAATCAAGTAATCCAGAGCCCTTTGCATCCCAAACAAATCATTCCCGTGATATCCAACCATATAGGCGTAGTCCTTAGTCACATAATAATCATCACATGGTTATACCGCAACTCGCTGAGCCATCAATCCTACGTTTGGGGATACTACTATACATATAAGTCCAAATGCATATACTCACAAAATTGAATTTTCCGAGCCCAAGTTGCATCCTAACTCGGGCCTCAAGTCCTCCAAACCGACTATTACACCCCATGCTTTTGATGTCAATTATGTCGTTGGTTAACTAATGTAAGCTCAGAGAGTTTAAGATCCCTCATAAAAGTTAAGAATGGTTTATTAAGGTGATAAGTAAGTTTCAAAAGAATTCATGGTTACACAAATCAAAGAAAATACTTTTCGACGAAGTTCGCCAATGGAAAGTGGATTTCCATAGCCTTACTTTTGGGTAAGAATAAGAGTGCTTAATATGATAATAAGGTCTTTTTATAAGGAAATTGAATCATAAAAGAGTCGACATGTTAATATTTGAAATCAAGTAAGTTGTAAAAAAAAACTTTGTAGAAGTTGTCACAAGATACGTTCATAATCTTACTGAAATTTTGGTTTAATGCCACCGAGATTTTATCTCAATGTACTTGGCATTTTGGGGAGATCCACCCAGAGAATTGAATCTCTACGAATCTAGTTTCTAATTCAATAAACCCTTATCTATAAGATATCGGAGTAGAAAAATATTCGTATTTTTGCGAGACTGCAGAAGCAACTCCCTATAGGACCCACTTTGGAAGGTGGAAATTTTCAAATATATACCAAACGCCTGCAGCCCATTTTAATTCATATTTGTCTCTATTTCCTGACTAAAAAACACACCCAAACACTCTCTAAGAGGTTTCATATGATCCAAGGCCAAAATCAAAGGCTACTAGTGAATCTGGCCCCAAGAATCCTGTGGTGCTAGCTACGAGGAGCTCTAGTGCCTCGTGGTGAGGTTGAAGGTTGTTCTAAGTGAGAGTAGGCTCATGGTTCTATCCTACCTTGGTGATTAAGGTAAGATATTGCTTCCTCCATATTTTCTTGTGCTTGAAAAGCCATGGCTATGTTACAATATTGAAATACCATGAGGTAAAGCCCGCTAATCAAAGTTATGTTTGGTTATCAAGTATAGGACTATTCTGAAGATGTTTTACGGTATGTTATGGCTGAAATATTGGTGTAGTATCTTGTGTAGGTTGTTGTTGCTTCTACGGACATATTTTTGAATTATTGTTTGTTAATTGTATTATAGTTTGTTAAATGTAAAATCGAGCTTGCTGATCGTTGTGATTGTTGGATTGTTTAAAGAGCTTGTTGAGATTGTTATTGTTGTTCAGCCGCTCGTTTGAAGCCATATTATGATATTTAATTGACGGATATTGGTGGTTAATTTATAAGGAATATAAGGAGGTAAAGTAGAGTTAAAAAGGTTATCGTATTATTGTGTTACCATTTTTTAATGACTACGGAAGTTCTACGCACGCAAAGTGTTCGATGAAATGTCTAAATAAAATTACTAATAGGCTATTGAGTTGCTACTGATCGAAATCATTCAATCATGTAGATTATCGTTCATTAAGTGTTCGAGGACTTATGAACTATCGGCACAAGTTATGTAACACTACTTTGTTTATTGGCGTGACTTGATGTAATTATTTCCTTTGAAATAATCTTTATATCACAAGATTGAATAATCTGAATTCTTCGCTGACAAAAGATTGATCATGTTCTGGTGTATTTACTTTCGATGGCTTTTTTTCAAATTTATTATATTGCTTGTGGTTGCTCTTCCATTTCACTTATATATGTATCTATTTTAACATACCAAGTCGCGCTATAGTTGGCCTATACGGCACCTATTATGCAATACTGATCAGTTGGGTAAGTTATGATTTGACACGAGACATTATCGATTCCTATTAATGTCGGGTACGACCATGTTCTCTCTGCTTATGACATAAATTTCCCAACATAGTCGCTTAATACTATATTATAAGGAACCCCGTTGAGTGGCAGAATTTTTAACGACATATATATATATATGGTTGTGATAGTGTATGCCTTCAAAGGCTTGTTATGAGTTTCAAGTTGACTTATGTTCTCTTCCTTCCTATTTTATCTTCTAATTATGTGCTTTATCTACCTTTTATTTTCAGTCATCTTTCGTACTAACAATCGCTTACCGGGTGCTGTGTTTCATGCCTACAGTACAAATAGCAATTTAGACAATACTTCAGAATAGGTGACACAACTCAGCTGAAGGTTGTCAAGCTCCTTACTTCCGAAGCTGCCTAGTGAGTTGGTAGGTATGGTTGTTGCATATATGTACATAGTTGGGTATGGCGGGGTCCTATCCTGATCTTATGATGTCTATGTACTCTTTAGAGACTTGTAGACAATGGTTATGTGTATTGATGGTCATGGCAGCTTGTAGTCCCGTATATCTCATGTATATAAGCTTGAATATGCTTTTTGGTCGTCGTTTGTCAAGTTTCGTTTCCATGTTTAAATCAGATTATCTTATAGCGGCCTTTACAACCTATTTACGCATAGTACCATGGTTATGAATGCATATTAGGTTGGTGCTCGGTGAGGTAGTCTCAAGTGCCCATCAGGCTCCTCTGGTTTAGGGTGTTCAAACTTGGTATCAGAACAGGTTAGTCCTAGGGAGTGTACAAGTTGTGTCTAGAAGAGTCTTGTTTATGGGTATGTTGTGCACCACACTTATAAGCAAGAGGCTGTCGGACATTTAGGGATGGTTTCCATTCTTTCATCTCAAAGATCATGTTGTAGAGTTGAGTCGTAATAGTTCGAGTCTAACTCATGCTTGGTGTAATTTCAGTAATGACGGTTACTAGAAAGACTTCGGTGAGCTGTATTCATAGCCATCAAAATAATGATTCTGAACAGATTATTGATATGCCAAGGGTGCGAGTATTATACTATAACTAGCGCTTCGTGTATATATATAGACACACATAGACACTTCACTGTAATACTATAACGTATATATAACTTATTATGGTATATAACCTAGTGATGAATGAATGTTATATACATACACACACTAACATATACTATAATAAGTTATATATACGTTATAGTATTACAGTAAAGTGTCTCTGTGTGTGTCTATATATATATAATACGCTTCGTTGTACAATTGATTCATCAACTTATAACCTAGTGATGAATG